>JACM01040592.1:0-11184 GCA_000787095.1 Periophthalmodon schlosseri
TAATATATAATTATTTTTTTTTTTCTTTTTTATTTGCGCTAACATAGAAGACACTGAACTTTGTGACAGTATTTTTTTCATGTGGATTGGCCCAGTAAGAGATATTAACCATAAACCAGGGCAACAAATCTGTAATTTGACAGTTGAACTGTTAAAGAGTTAAAAATGTGGATCAATTTTAAATTGTAGGCATTCTAAAATGTTATGTCACATGAATGAGGGCCTAATACTTTTAATGAATTCAGAATTTTGAAGAGACCAGGACTAACATGGGGTAGGCCACTAAACTCAAACTGCAAGTCCACATAAATATTGTATAAAGATTCATTAGTACAAGAAGAATCCTGCTAAGCACCAATGGTACCAGAACCACAATTTGAGAAGCACTGTCTTATACCTTTATAGAGGTAGTCACATAGGTAATTGAGAACATGAGACTAACCTAGTATCATGGAAGCTTATTCTGTTGCGTAATTTTTAAATGTCCAAAAATAATCCCTACATTTGAATCAGAATAATGCTGTCTAGTCTAATAGGTTTATGGCAGTTGCATGGTTTGCATACACCATAGCAACACGGCAGACATTGGCTGAATGATTTGTAAACTCAGTTTGTAAACTCAATGTAGTCATTTAAGTCATGCTAATTCTGTTTTAAACATTTTTGCAAATAAAATGTTACAAACATTTTCAAGTCATCTGAGCTTACTTCCATAAATCTTAAAATATTCTACCCTAAAGGTGCCCTTTATAATGCCACCTGCTTATCTCCATGGAGATGTTATTAATTTGACTGGAATGTTTCACAAAATAGTTTTAAACCTCTCTCCATTGAGACAAACAGCTCACAATAAGAATGCATATTATTATGCAATTTTTTTTCACTTGTAGATGAATAAATGCAAGATAGATTAATTTTATTCCAGACAATGCAATAAAAACTCCATGGAGACAAGAAAATTGCTGACCCTCCCAACAGATTATATATACTGCACCTATAAGCTTAACCCTAATAATATTATGATCACCAAATTTACTGCAAAATATTGCTTTTAGGGCTGCACAGTAATCAATATTGAAAGATACTAAATATATCATAACAACAAAATGTTCTCCATAAGACAGGAAGTTGTTGTTTTTTGAAAGTAAAGGTTTTCTTTCTTACTGCCTACTTTAACCTTGTTTTGGTCTTGGTTTAGTCTTTGTTAAGATTTATGTGTTAGTAAATTTAGGCATGTTCAACATTTGTTTAAATTTAAATGAACTCATTGGGTCAAGAAGTAAAATATCGCAATGATATCAGTCTCACAATACAATAGTTGTCGAATATTGTATCTTTTTCTCATATCATGCAACCCCAATTACACAAGCAGTATGGCTTCAGATTTCATGCAATAAACATTTCAGAAAGTTTAATATCAGTTCTATTTTAATCAAAGCCTGAGGTAAAGAACAGGTTGCATTCCCACACTACTCATCTGAGGTAACAGGGCTGTAATTCAGATCAGAGTGGGACAGGTTTGGGCAACTTCATATGCATTATCAGCAAAGTCTTCCAGAGCCATCCTTCCTAGCCATGTGATCATTTTAATTATGTCTCATTCAAAATGCAGACAGCTGATTATAAACTGTAAGGCACGTGGTGTTAGGGATTCACGATTTAGGAAAATGATCTGATTGACATTTTTCTGACAAGCATTGAATTAGATTTGTGATTTATGTTTTATAGATAGATTCTGTTCAAAGTTCACGCATCCAGAAGAATTTACAAAAAGACTGAAATATGTAGTAACAAACTAATACAAGAATCACATTTCAGAACATGTTTGGACAGATCTAAACTATAGGGTTAGCAGTTTCTTATATGCAGAAAAAGACAGGATATATTGTTGTTTAGGGAGGAAATTATACTACTTCAGAAAATGATTTGCGATTTGCTAACTATGATTTGCTAATTGCGATTTGCTAAACAGAACAGAACATTAAACACAACACTTTTTGGTTACAGTTTTTTTCAATCGCTTTGACACTAAAGTCTAAATTTCAGCAAAAATGTGTATATTTTAACTACAAAGTGTCTTTTTTGTGTTACGCTTTCTTCACAATGTTTACTTTTTCTAACATTCTCAATTATTTTGTGTCTTGTGCGAATAGTTTGCAAAGTGTGCAAAGGATTTTCCAAATTTATGAAAAGTTTCAGAAAAGCAATTGAAAAAAACTGTAAATATAAACACGGTCATCATATTTATAAACTCATCTAACCATCATCCAGACACAGGCCAGAGAATGCTACCATACTTTTAGACATGTAGGACCAGTATCACACTGTTTCTGATGGTTTGAGAGTGAGGTAAATGTGTGTAAAATATTACACAGTTATTTAGGGAACAAAAAAGATAAATGTTCAAATCTGTGCTTTTTAGCAGTTGGTATCTGAACTGTGTCTGTGTCTGACTCAAAATCTCTGAATGAAAACCTGGTTCACATAGGTTTTCACTACAGAAATCTTTTACATTGTGATTTCTAGTGCTTTGTGTCCATCTGTAAAAATCTATTCATATTGTGATTCCTGTGTGCTTGAAAATAGATATAAGGTTGTGCCAACACAAACTGAATGTTACTCCTTTAGTGGCAAAGTTTTGGAATTTGAGGCAAAATTTAAACTGACGTGTCAAAGTGATTGAAAAAGTAATCTTGCAGTCTTATGTGGCATTCAGCAATTATCAAGAAATATAGGCTAAGTGTTGCTATAATGTTAAGATTTTGCTCTGTGGCATCTATAGTAAGAAATGTGTACTATCATCTGAAGCTGTCAGAGGAGATGGAAGAGCTAAACTAAAGCAAATGGTGATAAGCTCTGGAATGTTTGTCTAAGTGTTAATAACTCACCAAATTTTATATATTTACCATATGTTGTGTTTTTGGGCAGGTGCTAAGTAGTTGGCACATATGATAGCTTATGTTATGATTATAATAATTTGCAGTGCCACAGTAAGTTAGATAGGTCTACAGGTTGTTGAAGTCTGACTCATGTTCTTGAGTTGGGAGATGAGTTCCCAGACATGCTCTAACAATGCTCAAACTGAGATTGCTAGTGCTTTATATTGAACTGGGTTTACAATAGGTCAGTAGCATTAGTTGAAACTTTATTTTAGGAAATGTATTATTGGTGGTACACAATAGTACCACAAATACTAGTCTACGTATGCTTTTTGATTACATTCTGTGTTAGTAACACATTTAGTTCAACTAGCATCTTTCTATTTTAGCTAGGCTCCTTTTTACCTGACTAGTTGATCTATCTATTGCCAAACTCATAAATTATCCATTCATTTAAAGTTGCACTATATAACATTTCAGAAAGACCCATATTAAGATGCTTTGCTTAGAATGTTTCACACGGTATGGCATTAAACTTGTATCCACGATGACAAGCATTTGGCGCCACTTGATGAGCTTACAGGCCAGATTTGTGGAGAGGCAAGTTAGATCTATATATCCATTATCCAAGAACATTCCAGGCAACTTCGCCATATAAGCAGATGGCGGAGCCCCCACCAGAAAAGTTACACAGTGCAGCTTTAAAATGAACCTAAAATAGCATTTGTAGTAGCCCTAGTCGTAAAGAAAGGCATGCTGCATCAAATCTCTTTTCAAAGTTTCTTGGACTTAGAATAGAATCCATGCATAATAAGGGCTACAAACACTATTGTGTTCTGTTTTTATACCAAAAGAAAAGCACCATTCACTGAGGAGGTCCATAAAATGAAGCTATAGTGACTGCACTTTCCCAGTTACCATGTTTTAGAGCTGACAGTTAAAAGTGAATAACTCAGGGTTTTGTATCTGTGAGCAGTTGTGCACAATGGGCTGGGGGAGTGGAGGAAGGAAAAGTGGAGCCTATAGCCTCCCTCCCATGGAAGGAAGAGGCAGAGAATAGAGGGAAGTGTGTTGCTGTGTTCTTCTACGTCCAAATGTCAGAGCAGGAGGAGCCACACTGTAACCTCTTTTAGCACTTGGCCTCAAAAGGCTCCTATCAGAAATGTGCTTTCTAATCTGGTCCACTGGAGGGCAGTCCACAGCAAAATACTGATGTTGAACAGGAAGTTGGTTTGAGGCCACCAATACTGTACTGAGCAGCTTTTACACTGTTTTGCATGGTATTTGTCATGCCATACAACAGGTGTTTGTTCTTAAAATGTGTTATTTTCTTATTTACCATTTGAATATATTGGATATTGGATATCCATACCCTAGGCCTATATCTAGGTTGCTTTTGTTTCATCTTTACATATTCTGGTTTGGAAGACACTTGGATGTCAAAAGAATGTTACAGATTCTTTCACTCCCTTGTTTTGTTGGCTTTAGTGACAAGTGAGTGATATTTCCCTCACACATGACAAACTAACCTCTTGTGTATGTGCTGTGTGCCTGCATCTTTTCACCTGTTACTGTCTCTTTAAGAGAGCACCACTCAAAGGTAACAGCTATGAGATCATCGGCTTGCGTCGTCATAGCAACAAAGGCTGTTGCAGCACTACTGAGAAATAAAATGGCTGGCGTGGTGTCACTCACCCTCCCTCCTTCCTCCCTCATCCCGTGCTCTTGGTTCTTTGGTATCGGTGAACCGGAGCAGATTGGTTGTGACATTGTCCCTGCCTGGGTGACCTGTCCTGCTCTCCCACTCTGCTCCTTACTGTGTGAGCCAGAGGTCCACTCCAACACAAACTTTACTATTATTCCATCAGCTACTAAAACACACTTTATCATAGGCTACTTTGGAAGTAGCTACTGCTGTCAATGTTTTCAGGTGGGAAACACAGGAATGACTATGGAGCACATCACTCACCTACAGGCCTGTTATTTACCCTGTTGTTTATTTTTTATTCTTGCTCAGTTCTCCCATTTTCTTCTCTTTACTTTAGTTTAGACTATACTTTGAATTCTGTTCACCCCTCAACCTAGTTTAATCTAAATACTCATCAGCTCCACTTGTCACTTTGAATCCTCTTCCCAACTTTTCACACTTTCTTCCATCCTTCTTTTTCCCCCCACTTTATTTCATTTATGTCCCTCTCCTTCTCAGTAACTTTCTAATGATTACCCTAGTGTTTCAATAAATGGGGGCTCGTCCGTCCGAGATCATACTGAGCCTGATTCCAGCTAGAATGGAGCGTTACAAGCTGTTGTTACGCTCTGCCCTCGCATCCAACGCATGTCCTAAATCTCTCCCTCTCCCTTTCTCTCTCCTCCCTGCGTGTTCCTCTGTCTCCCCCGTCCTGCCGTCCCCTCCCCACAGCCTCAATCACCCAGACCCAGACGCACGCATGCACACTCTCCCTCGCTCGCTCCCTCGCTCCCTCGCCTCACACACGGACACACACACGTACGCGTCCACACACACCCTTCCTGGAGGTGCTGGGAGCAGCTGCAGCATTAGCGTTGAAAGAGATTCGCCGCTGACTGGAGTTTGCGCCCCCCTTTCCTCCTCCTCCACCACCACCTCCGTGTTAATGAATGGATGCTACGGCCAGCGGCTCGGGAGTCTCTTCCACTGGATTGCGGGAAACGATGGATATCTATTCTTGAATTTATTTATTTATTTCTATGCTCTCCATTTTTTTCTCCCCACCCTCTCCCGGTGCGCTGTTGTCGAAAAGGACGATGGGGTCTTGTGCTTGATCGGATAAAGATGGAGGTGAACGTGGCATCTCCGCGCCTTGGCATACTATTGAGGTTTCACTCCCCGCTCGGGTGAATGGATCTGTTATTTTATGTTTTTCCTTTACTAAAGTGGCCTCTTTTGTTTTCTGGTCTTCGGCGAGCACTCCTGTGGTGAATTGAGCTATTGTCGAGGACTGGGCCTCTTAAGCAGTGAATCTCTGACCGTTCATCCATTTGTGCGTCTCCCCCCCCCCACCCCCCTCAGTCCCCCTCACCTTCTAGTCTAAAGAGCCAGAGGATCCCAGAGCGTTCGGGTAAACCTCAGCTTTACCGTACTCCTTGTTTCCAATGCCCCATTTCCCTCATCTCTACCCCTGCCCCCCCACCTCTCTCCTCCTCCCTCCTCCCACATCAGAGCGGCTACGTAATGTGCCTCCCTACGCATGCAAATGGGGATGCTACAAATGGTGGCTGGGACCGATGCCGATGAAAGGGTGATGCCTCGCGCAGTCACCTGGCCCTCCGCTGCTGCCGTCGCTCCGGATCAGCCTGGGACAGCCCCGCGGCCCATGACAAGCTCCTCGCGCGCGGACACAGTCGTTTGTCGCTCACCGGGAACCGTGGATGTAAATGAGTCGTGGGTATGCGTGTGAAGGCGCACACTGCTTTCTGCCATGTCTGGTTTGTGATCGCTCTAGTGGGACGCTCTTACTGATGCGGGGGAGGCATTGAGCCCGCCGTCGGTCAGCCTCCCCCTGCCCCCCTCTCCTCTCTTCCCCATTCCACTACCCCTCACGCCCCCCTCCCCCTGTCCCACGAGTCCTGCCGAGTGCCGGGGGTAAAGGGGTCACCATGAAGAAGAACCGCAGCGGGAATGTGCGGCAGGCCTGGCCCAGCTCGGAGCTTAGCGAGCGGCCGCTGGAGCATAGTCTGTCCCGTAGTGAGAAAGACATCCGAGTGCAGAAGCAGCACCTTCCTCCCCCTCCTCCCCCTCACTTCTCCTCGTCCCCGCCGAGCTATCGTGCACCAGGTGAGTCCCACACTCCTCCAGCGTAGCTCCGCCTCCTTTACGCACAGCTGCTCACAATTAGCACAGGGTCTCATTCAGTGGCGTTTACAACTAGGGACACGGCCGTTGTGTTCCCTACAACACGCCATCTTCTCCAGCTCTAATGAGGTCAAAATGATACAAACATGCATCTGCGGGTTGCAACGTACATTGAAAACGAATAGGCTTGGCATTAAAAAACAAAAGAGTAAATTAGGTTGATAATTGCAATTTACTAGTGACCGACAAGTTCCTTTAACTACCAGTTATAGCAAAATGTGTGACTGTTTTTGGTCCTACTTGGACAGATCCTCATGCCTGTCAAAGCCCTGTAAACCACATGAAGCTTAAGGCACTGTGATACTAGGCAGAGATAACGTCATCTTGTTGCTTAACTGACCATTCAGCTGCACAATAGCCAAGGCAAGCTTCAGATTAGTGCTTTAGTGTAACAGCTCTTCAGTGTGAGATCTCTCATAGTGGAGCATCATTTGGAGGTACAGCTTGCCCAGTGTACGATAGAACAGACGTGTGTGTATTTGTTGTGGCGTAATCAGAGGACAGTGACACTGCAGCGCAGGTGAAGGAGCCCCGATTCATTCAGCTCCTTCCTTTACAACCTTTGAGTAAGGCACATGTTTAGTGTGCGCAGCTTAAGGCTGGAGCAGGGCTCACTACTCACTAGCACTCTGAAACCCACAGCGACAGGCACACTGTCTGTGTGGATGCACATTCATTTTGTATATTATTCCATGCAAAGAAAGGCTTTTTGGTCGAAGGAATTATAATCTGTGTGCTGTTTCATTAATGGGCTGATTGAGCTTTATTGATACGTATGTAACATAATACATGTGTAAA
The DNA here is from genome assembly GCA_000787095.1 of Periophthalmodon schlosseri. Taxonomy (NCBI): domain Eukaryota; kingdom Metazoa; phylum Chordata; class Actinopteri; order Gobiiformes; family Gobiidae; genus Periophthalmodon; species Periophthalmodon schlosseri. The sequence continues at coordinate 7,570 of JACM01040592.1, forward strand.
TAGACTGTATTTTGATACTATGCTAGATGCTGTTTTTGTCGGTTTAGAGCATCCGGAGATGGCTGCTGCAGCAGCTGCTTGCTTAGCTAACCTCCTCGGAGCAGGAGGAATGAGAGGCTAAGGAAGCGCAGAGAGGAGGGGTGGAGCAGCACGCTCCTGTTTGACCATTACATCATAGCTTCACACGCCTGCTGTTCATTCATGCTGTGACACCCATGTGTGTGCTCCTCTCTAGGTGACGTGTCTCCCATCACCATGTCACCCATCAGCCAGTCACAGTTCATCCCGCTGGGGGAGATCTTGTGTTTGGCCATCTCAGCCATGAACTCTGCCCACAAGCCGGTCAACCAGGAGGCTCTGGTGGAGCACCTCACTGCCAGCTTTCCAGGTATTTCCTCTGCACCTGTCCCACAGGAATGCAGTCGTTACCTTGTCTGTTTACACTGATCATACAATGAAATGTAATCATCACTATCATTTAAAAATCTCTTTTAATTGCTGCACACTTTCAGAATAAGGAATAGTCGAACATGTAGGTTGCATCATGATGTGTAAAAATCTTATACAGGGGTGATGTAACTCTTGGCAACACGCCGCTCTGCTGGACAAAGGTTATGATTTGTAATGTTTAAATATATAATAGTTTATGTATTACGAGATAATAATACATAAAATACTACTCAATTTACAATTATTTACACACTCAAGTAAAAAATGTTGCTCTGTTGCCACGGTTACTCTTAAATGTTTTCAAATAGGCCGCAGATTGTAGTTAATCTGTTGGGTAATGGCTGATGAAAGACGGTGTCAATTTAAGCAGGTGAACAAATCAAATTAGACAGAGGCATAGATGTGTTGTCTTTAATGACACTGACTGTGGAAAAAATCTGAGCATGTTTAAGTGTAAGACATTTATATGCAAAAGCAAACACTAGAAATACCTAGTATTTTATTAAATTAGAGACCATTTTGGGTTTTGTCTTGGCCGATGCCGATGCCGATACCGATTGTTTAGAATCAAGAGAAACTGATGGCCGATAAGAGCTGCAGATATTTTGGAGCAGATATGTAGGAGCTATTTTTTTTTTTATTACTACAAACTCACCAGCAACCTTGTTTAACACAAACCTGACAGAGCCTCTGCTGGAAATTTAAAGCCGATAGCCTATTCACTAAAAAGTGCAAATATCGGTCTGATCAACCAATATAAGATGTTAACAATATGGTACAATATAATTACTACTTTGTCGTCTTCACACACTTCTACTAACTCAGCTCTATGAATCAATGAAGAGGAAGCCTTTGCATCCAAATAGATTTTATTTCAAAGCATCTGACATTTTTATTATGTTTTGTTTCAGGCGTGCCTACACCCAGCTCGGAGGTTCTGCGACACACTTTGAACATGCTGGTGCGAGAACGTAAGATCTACCCAACTCCAGAGGGCTACTTCATTGTCACCCCACAGACCTACTTCATCACCCCCTCCCTCATCCGGAGCAACAACAAGTGGTATCATCTAGACGACCGGCTCCCCGAGCGCCAACAGCCATCCCAGCAGCCCCAGCAGCAGTCCAGCCAGCCTTGCACCTCCCCTCCCACCACCACCTCCACCCCAGGCTGCCTCAGAGAGAGGCCAGCCCGCAAGCCTCACAACGAATCCTACGCTTTTCGTGATGACCCTGCCAGACTGCACGCCTCTGCACTCCAAACCAAGTCGCCAAAAGAGCATAGGGTGGACTCGTATCAAAGTAAACCTAGCAAGGATCACAACGGAGATCCTCCACCTGGAACATCCAGCAAGGAGCACAGAGGTGACCCCCCGTCATACCCCTACCCCCCTCCAGCCACATCCCCTCCAGTCCAGCACCCAGCACCTGCTTTAGACCCCGCCGACAAGAGCAAAAGTCTCCCCTCTTTCCCCTACAAAACAGACACCTTGACCAAAAAGAAGGAGGGAAGTGGTGGAAGTGGAACCGCAGAGAAGCAATCCAAAAGGTTTGGACTCCGACTCTTTAGATTGAGTTTTAAGAAGGACAAATTGAGGCAATTAGCAACGTTTTCAGCTCAGTTTCCCCCAGAGGAGTGGCCTCTTCATGACGAGGATATTCCAACAACACCTATTCCCCGTGAAGTGGAGATGGAAATCATCCGCAGAATTAACCCTGACCTAACAGTAGAGAACGTGGCCCGGCACACAGCCGTCATGAAGAGGTTAGAAGAAGAGCGCGCGCAGAAGAACAAGGCGGGCTCCGCTCAGCACAGCGCCCGCAGTCGCAGGGGGCGGGGCCACAGGAGGGCCCCACATGGAAAGTCTCGCTCACACAGTAAACCTCGCACCTCCAGAGGTGACCCCTCAGAGGGATCAAACTGGGACCTGGTTTTCATGGAGAGAGACTACCGCTTCTTCAGCCACTCACTGGTCCGCTCGCCCCGGGAGGCCATGTACACTCTGGAGCGCAGGCGGAGTGGAGGGAATACTTACCTGGTCCACAGCAATCCCAACATCACAGACTCATACTGCCCTGTGGCCCCCGAGTGGGATGTGTCCGGGGAGCTCGCCAAGCGACGCACAGAGATGCCCTTTCCTGAGCCTTCTCGCGGGACCTGCCAGTCCAGAGTGCAAAGGAGTCATAGTCACAATCAGGACCGCAAGTCCCGCCACGACAGATCAGATCAGGCTAAGGAACGCTCCCGCTCCATGGACAACTCTCTTAAAGGCCCATCGTTGGGAGCTCCGGAGGTGTTTGAAGCTCCACTGGAGGAACGCAGTCACTACTACACTGACGATGGAACTCTGCGGGCCACACAAAAGTCCTCCCACTACTCAAGGATCATGTTCTCTGCTGCTAAGTTCCACTCAGACTTTAATGTGCCTGATTTGGGGAAGGGGACTTTAGATGAATCAAGGATCCGGAGTACAATAGAGAGGAACAAAAGCAGAGACAGTTTGCCTACGTACAATGAGCTAATGGGACTTTCTCCAAAGCCCTCAACAGACGAGTACTTCCAGTGCAATACATCAAATGAAACAATCTTAACTGCCCCTTCGCCTCAGGCAAAATCAGAATATGACACATTAACCTCATCAGGGGGACTCCGAAAGGGCTCTCCAGCTGACCGCCAAACGCCTCACCTCACCTCTCCTCACACGATGGAGTACAAAGAGGACATGTCGGCAGCAAAAGGACAAAGCAGCTCTGTGCGTTTGACGCCCAGCCAGACGCCAGAGCCTGCGCAAAATGCACGTTTGACACCACACCAACACAACGTGGACCCTGGAGGGGGGGGTGGCGGACTGGTCATCAAGAGGAAAGAGATCTTCAGCAAGGACACTTTGTTCAAACCTCCACACAATGCCTTGTCCGCAGGCTTCGTGGACAGCAGCTACACCAAGTCTGGCACATTGCGGAAAGCCTCACATGCCAAATCAACAGAGGCCCTTGACAATCCTGAGCCCCAGCAGCCTTCCAATTCAGCCACTTCCTCTGCGTCCCCGGCAGTTCTACAGGGCTGCCTGGAGCCCACCGTCCCCTCCGCCTCCTTCGACTATTATAATGTATCAGATGATGAGGATGAAGAGGAGGCCGAGGAGGACTCGCACAAGGAGTTAGC
>KN480650.1:0-40485 GCA_000787095.1 Periophthalmodon schlosseri
GGACATTTCAGAACAAGTTTGTACAGAGCTTAACTACAGCGTTAACAGTTTTCATGCCAAATAAGACAGGAGATTCTGTTGTTTGTGGAAGAAATGATGGTGTATACAAAATTGCAGCCTTTGTGATTTGCTAATTGCATTCAAACTGTGATGTCAATTCTATTGTGATACATTTTGCACCCCTACAGGACCCCATTAAATTCCTTAACTTTTTATTGTTGTGAAAAATTAAACATTGAGAAAATATGCCAAAATGCCACTAGGGCTGCAACGATTAAGTGACTAATAGTGACTAGTCGACTATAAAATTAAATCTCCGTGTAATCCTTCAGTCGTCCAGGTATAATCCATAGTAAAAGAAGAAAAGCAAGGGTTGTGAGGGCTCTTTATCACTGCTTGCAGTTTTTATTTGTCTTGCATTTATTCATTTTACAGGTGTTATTGCTAAAAATACATTGAAAAAACATGCATTCTTACTGTTAGTGGGTGAGCCTCTTCACTGATCAGACCTGTAACATGGTCTAGTGAGTCACCTGCTTGTCTCCATGGAGATAGATGCGTTTAATGCTGTGGGACATTCCAGGCAAAGCAATCAACCCAGATATGGAGAGGACATGTAAATGTGTGTGTGTGTTTTTAACATTCAACTAAAATATTGCATGTTGATGATTTTTTTTAAAGGTGCACTATGTATGTTTTCTGAAATAGGCTCCACCCCCCTGTGTCCATGGAGATAATTTTGCTTTGCCTGTAATATTCCACTATATGGTAATAGACATATCACTCTTGCAGGTGTTTTTATTGTTCTAGTAGAAGTTGGACACTAATACTTCTATGTCAAATGTTATGCAGTATGTATAATTCTAGTCTTAAAGCTACCATCTGTAAATTTATGAGATTTTTTTCATATTTCAGCCCCGAAATTGCCAATCTCTACTGAACAAAAGGTAAAAAGTAGTTGTTAACTTGAAAACTACCACTAAATGACATCACAAGGTGGAACAGAGCATTTTGAGCTTTGGAGATACAGACAGACATCATAAACCAGGTTTACTCAAACATGTGTGAAACAAAACACAACTCCGGATTTGGCGAATATAGAACATTTAAAGGCACCAGTCGTCACAAAATTAGATCACTTTATTTCTGCTACAAGTTTGGGACGTGGTAAACTGTAACACAAATAACACAATTTTGAAAAGGAAGAAGTATTTTATTTATTTATTTAAAGCGTTGCCATTTTTTTATATATGCAGTTAGAGCCATGTGGAAAAACAGAGGACACTAAAAATAAATAGTCACAATCTCTAAATATGTAACACGTGCCATGTTCAGTTTGGTTTTGAAGATGAAGACAACATGAAGCACAAACGCAATACAATCTAGAAACATCTACATGAATTAAAGTTGCGCTATGTAACCTTTTTGGTGGGGGGTGTGTCACCTGCTTGTCTCATGGAGTTAGTTTTGCTTTTCCTGGACTGCTCCACAATATGTTTTAAATACTGTATATCTCTTTTGTATTGTTTGTAGTGTTGTCGTGACACTAAAATTTCAAACTCAATTTCCACACTAATGGTAGTACTTTCTTTTCTATTCCCATGTGGCCTTATATCTGTGTGATCCCTCAGTCGTCCAGTAGGTTCCATAGTGGTCCATGGGCGTGTACTAGTCTATGTGGCTTATACATGTGAAAGATACAGCTCAAGATCATTCTAAAGCTGTTCAGGAAAGGTTAATTTCTGTCCTGTGAATGTGACTTTTTTAGTATCGATATCTGCTCAAACGAGTATCTAGTTTCGATACTAGTTTTAGTCTCGATAAACATCTGATTTTCGATACGTACAACAACCCTAAACGTTTGTTGTCATCTTTGTTGTTGTGAGCATCAGGTCTGTGTTTAGCTCTGCAACGTTTTTGTTCTGTCTCTTTTAAATAAACATAAAAATGCATTGAACTGGTCTGTAATAAGATAAGAAGTGAAATGCCATACAGTGAAACATTCCAGCCAAGCAAGGACATCTCCATGGAGAAAAGCCGATAGCGCACCCTCCACCTTGTTCATAAAGCTTAATACTCTTTATTTCAAACACCATTATCTGCGTGTCAGTTGTAGGTGTACATTGTGTGAATGTTCTTACCATTGGCGTTATTGTATTTACTTCCAGCCAAACATTTTTGAAACAACTCATGAAACACTAGAGGCGGGACAAGAACGAATTTCCACAAGACGAGACACGAGATTGGGTCCACAAGAACGAGACAAGGCCAGATTTTGACATTTATAGTAAATACACTGTGTGATCCATTCCACATTTTTATGTGACTTGACTATTTAAAGGGCCCATATTACGCTGTTTTCTGATCTATGTTATAATGTTATGTAATGTTTCCTCGTCACAAACAGACCTGGAGTTGTGTTTTGTTTCATTCACACGTTTAACACACAAACGCTGCATATTTAGGCTGAGTTCTTCTCTCAAACTGAAAACACTCTGTTCCACCTTGTGATGTCATGTGGTAATACAGGAAGTGCTCCACTGTGTTTTTAAACTCCACACACCTTCACTAGAATCATTTGGATAATTTCAGCACTGGAATTGGCGATCTCTATTGAGCTAAAGGTAAAATGTAGCTGTTAACTTGAAAACTACCACTACATGACATCATAAGGTGGAACAGAGCATTTTGACCTTGGAGATGTAGACAGACTAAGAACAAAGGGTTACTCAAACATGTGTGAATGAAACAAAACACAACTCAAGGTATGTTTTTGATGAGTTAACAACATTATAACATGGCTAAATGCTCTCAAGAGTCAATTTTATGTAGAAGTTTAATATTTTTGCTCTCATTGTTGCAGTGCTTTTTGGAACTACATCGTCAACAACAAATGTAACTCACCAGGGTTTATTCCTTTTTCCCAATCCAAAGTTCCCCTAGACACATGGGGAAAAAATCTCACGAGATAATTTTCTCATGCGTGCACAATCTTGTGGTAAATTTGTCTCTCAAGGTTTTGTGGCACGAGATCTGGTCCCATCCCATGAACCGTGCTAAAATAACATTTCATTACTGCCAGTCAATTTATTTTTATGGCTATTTACATTGTCGATTATCACTGAAGACGCAAAGTAAAGTAAACAAGTAGTAAACAAAAAAATAAACTCAAAATAATGCAGATAACTTTTTTTTTTTTTAATATAGCCTTTACGCTTTGCTTTGATCACTGCTTTGGAGACCTGGCATTTCTTGACTCTGACGTGGTGGAGCTGTGAAGTGAAAACCATTTCAGGAAACTTCATCATGAAGCTCACTGAGAGAAGGTCAAGAGTTTGCAGCGCTGTCAACAAATATAAAAAAAAAAAATTAGTTGAGTCATTTCACTTATTTTGTCTTTACTAAATAATTCCACACATCTTGCGTCACATATTTGATGTCTTCAGTATGAATCTACAATGTGGAAAGTAGTGAACATAAAGAAATGAATGAGAAGGTGTGTCCAAATTTGACTTGACTGGTAGACCTTCTTTTCCCCATGGAGATGTAGTTGTTTTTCCTGGAATGTTCTACAGTATGACAGAAAAGCTAGCAATCTCCAAGTGTCTCAACTCCTTCTTCATAATCCATTTGCCGATGTATCTTTATGAACATTCTTCGTGTCTGGCCAGTGTAATGTACAGTTTTTGACGTTTGATCCCAAGGTTTTTTTCAATAAAAATGTCTGTAATTGAATACATATCAATTTTAAATGCCATACAGTGGAACATTCCAAGAAATGCAATAACATAAACATGAGGCAAGCAGGTGACGTCTCCTCTAGAAAACTTATAGTGCATGTTTAAGGGATGGGGCTTTAAAGAGGGGTATTTTACTTCTATGGGGTATTAACTGCAAACACACAACACATTTAGATCACCATGTTACCTTTTATTGTTTTGAAAATGCTAAGGCTAAGTCACTCCCCCTTCAGAGCGCAATCACGACACAATCAGTGTGCATCCCGTTAATGAAACTACTGCACATTGAATCATGTTTGTCAAGTTCCTGTGTACAATTTTTATCATGGTTTTGCATATTTATGGAGAATTGTTGTGTGGGAGCATGGGTGACGTAGACTTGTGGACTGAGCATTGGACAGAATCTAACCGCAACAAGGGCTTGAATAGAGCCGGGGAGAGATCACTAGATTACAGAAACATGCATGTATGACATCCTCTTCAGGCATGATTTTGATGAGAGAACAAAGTTATAACATGGTCGAAAACTAAACAAAACATCTATTTTGCACAATAACCCCCTCTTTAAAAACACGGAGGAGCTATAGTGGACGTTTTGAGACCTGGAGAGCAAGACCGCTTAAAATTCAAAATACTCAAACATGTGTGAATGAAACCAAACAGGTATTCCATAACCTAGGTCACATTTGCATAATACGGGACAACTCCATATAGCACCAGTTGGAATACTTGCCCACTTAAATATCTTGTAATGCTTCTGAGGTAAATGTCTGCTGGTGTTGCTAAAAACAATAAATGTATAACAATTTGTGTTGTTCTGATACCATTTTTTTGGATCCGATACCGATACTTGGCCTTAGTGCACTTGCCGATACTGACATCCGATACCGCATAGTGTTAAGAAGTGAGATTTTGTAATGGTACAAGAGCAAAAAATAAGAAGAAAATGAAGAAAATCCACAAGAATAAATGAGATTTTGAGGACTTGAGTATTAGAGGCAAATGTATAATGGCTAATGGCTAATTAGGCAGAGTAAACAAAGTCCATGTTAGCGCTGTTGTCGTGTTAGCGCTGTTGTTGTGTTAGCGCTGTTGTCGTGTTAGCGCTGTTGTCGTGTTACGCTGTTGTCGTGTTAGCGCTGTTGTCGTGTTAGCTCTTTACAGATGGAAAAAGTTACTCAAGTAAAAGAATCACATGAAAAAAAATCTACTTAAGTAAAAGTTCCTGTTTAAAAATGTACTTAAAGAGTAAAAAGTAAAAGTATTTCACACAAGTGTTGTTAATTTGTTAAAGTGTAAATGTAGTGATTAAAAATGATACAGATTTTGGTCAACAGTAGCAATACGAATCAATCAATTTGGAGTATTTAGTTTTGTTTGCTCAAAGGCGAAGCTTAAACTCAAAAACTTTAGTCAGGATGTTACCACGAACATGGTAAAAATAACCCATCAAATCAAATTTTTACTTTTCAGTCCAGTTAAAAAAATGTAGTGGAGTAGAAAGTACAGATACCTGCTCTCAAATGTAGTGAAGTAAAAGTAAAAAGTATCCACTGTCAAATATACTTAAGTAAAGTACACATACCTAAACATTTTACTTAAGTACTGTACTTTACTACTTGTACTTCGTTACCTTCCACCACTGCTGGAAAATATAGAGTGGTATCGGATCTGTGATTTGGTCTGAGTACCCGCCAATACCGATACCTGAAAAACGTGCGGTATCGGAGCTTTTGCAGACAACAGTATCGATATCGGAGCAACCCTAATAAAAATCAGTGTATCTGGAGCTCATTGTCAGTCTGTTCATGCTTGCTGGGGGACGGTTCCATCCAGGAGCAGAGTGCGGAGCTCCTGAGGGTCCGTGAGGGGCAGGGAGCAGCTGAAGTCCTGGCACACGTAGGCTCTGGCCGTCCCTGTGTCCTCCGCGGGGGACATGGAGGACAGGGCGGGGAGACGTGTCTGGAAGAAGGAGTCTGAGACGCCATCACACAGCATCAGGACCTAAAGGCAGAGGAGAGAGAGACGGGGGGGTTAGAAAGGAGCAAACGGATGCGGGCACGTTCCAAGATTTGATTTTAGAATGTCAAATGGAGGGCAAGGGTCTGTATTGAGAAAGACTGAGACTGAGAAATATAATCTATTCATTTTACAGCATTTTCTCAGGTAATAACTAATACAGAAGCTACAGGCAGGGTCGCCTTTTTTCATCCAATCAGGCACATTGTTACTAAGAATCATGGGAAACCAACTGCCTGACACTATCCCAGACACTTCATTCTCTGTCATGGTGCATTTTTAAGAGTGACAAAATAACAAATTGTAGGCAGAAATAGGAAAATTATAAGGAAACATCACAGCATGACACTATCTCAGACATATCCATAAAATGTAGTGTTGAACCTCATCATTATTTGTCAAGAACTGCCAGATTCAATAGCGCTTCTCAACTGACGAATTTCACACCTATGTAAATAAGGGGCCTATATGTGATTTTTTTCCCCTTGTATTTGAGCGAAATTTGTCTTGCCCCAGTGCAGATATATAATATAAGCAGCTCTTCAGGTCAAAATAAGTCTGCTGTGTACTGCCTGCATCTAATTATAAAGTGTTTCATAATTACCGTCATGACAAAACTCCACACTAATCTCTGAAAGCTGTGAAAAGCGCTTATAAACTCATCATGGTGAATAATTAGGATGCTCTGAATGCATAAGGTAGGTGAGGGATAACTCTGGACCACTGCAAACCGTTTAAAATGAACTAGTTCTGTTTTTCACTTTTTTAAAACAGTAAAAATCAGGAATAATGTGAGCAAAACAATTTCGCCTTGTCAATGTGTGCGCAAAAAAAATTCCTTATGAGTTCACGGCGGGGAAAACTCTTGATAGTAGTGGACAAATTCCTGTAGTAAGACTAAAATGACCATGTGTCCAAGGACTTCAGATGAAAAATAGACTCTCTGGCAAATTCTGGTTCATTTACAAATGTTGATTGCAGAGGGGGATTACATTGTTTTGAAAATGCTATATTTGCCGAAAACAACGTATTAACATGTTTTCTTCTTCCCACTCCTTTTCGAGCTTAAAAAAGGAAAAAAAAAAAAAAAAAAAATTGTGAAATGTGCATTAAGTGTCCTTGATACATGTGCTCGGAATAAATAAATAAATAAAATAAAATAAAATAAAATAAATAATAATAATAAGTTTCACTTTTGTTTTTGATGCTCTGAGTCCCCCTTCCCCTCGCTCTCCGCGCTCCCCCTTCAGAGCGCTATCATATTACAATCAGCGTGCATTTCGGTAATGAAACTACTGCACATCGCATCAGGTTTGTGAAGTTGTAGTGTATTGTTTTGTATCGTGCTTTTGTATATTTATGGAAAATTGCTGTGCGGGAGCATGGACATCTTGCTAACTGTAAGGAGGGTTTGAATAGAGAGATCGCTAGATTACATAAACATGCATGGATGACAATATAAAACCCATCAGGCATGTTTTTGATGAGGTAACATAATATGGTAGAAAGCTTCAAAAAGTCAATTTTTATGTTCCTCTTAAGTGTACACTGTCCCTGTTGGGGAAAAAAGAATAGGGTAATAAGAGTATAACTTTCAGTATCGTGTGTCATAATGCAGCTAAAATAAGCTAATATAGGTCCCTGTATTGGGCAGAATCATGGCCGTATTGTAAGATATCTTGTAAAATTGTCAAACATCATATTGTTATGAATCCTATGAATCCATACATATCGTATTGTGACAAACCCACTGAATGACACCCATAGGAAACAACATTATATAACACGTAGAGAAGGTTTCAGAGGTAGTTGTTGGGACTCTTTTTGCGATCAAGACGTTTCTGCTCCCATCCAAAAGCCATTTTCAATTTGATAAGTTCAGCCCCAAAGGGAGGCGTTTTAGAGAAATAGTGGAGAGGCGGTTCAAAAGGTTTTCTACTTTGAACCACTCCTGGACGAATGAGGGATTACACCATCTCACTTCCAATTATATAACATGGCTAAAATATAGACAAGTCACTTATCGTTAACCGAACGGATAAACGCGGCTGATGGCTTTTACTATGGCCTAAAGACTGTTGTATGGTGAAGAGGAGGAGGAAATGAAGAGGCTTATGGTTCTGCTGCCGCGGTGGAGGTGGAAACTGTATTTGACCCTCTATAATTCAATCGTTTGCGTTCTGAGCATCCTATTTATTCACCGTGATGAGTTTATAAGCACTTTTCACAACCCTCAGAGACCAGAGTGATATTTTTCGTTAACAACAACTAGCATGTAATATAAACCGCTTTCTAATTAGATGCAGATGGTAAACAACTTATGTATTTTGACCTCAAGAGCTGTTTAGGCAGAAAAATAAATTACAATACATGAGAAATGCCATATTAAACAATTATTTCAGGCAAAGTAGCTCTTCAAAATACAGCAGGGTATTTTGGGTCAGCGCTCTCCATGGTCGTATAGTTTTATTCGCCAATCACGTGTCGCGCCTGAGGCATTCTGAAAGCCAAATTCACTCCAACCCTTTTTCGCACCAGCTATTCTGAGCCCAGACAGAATCCTGCCAAATCAGAGGTGCAGAGGCGCAGTTAACATGCACAATGTTAGCTTAGCGCGTGAGAGGTTAGCAACATCGCAGGGAGCGCTGGCCTTATCCATCCCCGGAGTGGCCACCGGTTCAAAATATGTCAATTCTCTCCTTGATGAAAAGTGAAAAAAGTAGTCAGTAAGTTGGTAACTACCTCTGTGTCAAGTGTATTTTTTATTTCTGTTCAGATACATACAGAGAAAGTGCAGTTAGTTTTAAAGGGCCCATGTTACGCTAGTTCCTGATCTATGTTATAATGTTGTTTCCTCATCACAAACAGACCTGGAGTTGTGTTTTGTTTCATTCACACAAATTCTGCATTAAGTTGTGCTCTTTTCTTAAACAGAAAACACTCCGTTCCATCTTGTGATGTCATGTGGTAATACAGGAAGTGCTCCACTGGGTTTTTAAACTCCATATACCTTCACTAGAATCATTTGGATAATTTCAGCCCTGGAATTACCAATCTCTACTGAACAGAAGGTAAAAAGTAGCTGTTAATTTGAAAACTACCACTACATGACCAGCCCGGAATTACCAATCTCTACTGAACAGAAGGTAAAAAGTAGCTGTTAATTTGAAAACTACCACTACATGACATCACAAGGTGGAACAGAGCATTTTGAGCTTACTCAAACATGTGTGAATGAAACAAAACACAACTCAAAAGCTCATAAAGTTAATTTTGTGTAATATAAGAGCTTTAAATGGCTACCTCTGGCTTTCACATTTTTAAAATCAGGAATGGCACCTTTAAAACTAAATTTGCATAAAAAAATGACCAACACTGTGCAATTTTTGGGCTTTTTTGAATACTTTATGGACTCCTTAGCTTTGATATTTAACAAGTTACTTATGTGGTCATTAGGCTATTTTCAAAACCAATGTAGTTCTTATGTTGCAAGTCCGGATATCTCTGGATTTTTTATACAGAGGGATACAAGTCACTATGGCCACCGTTGAGCCTCGAGTCAGACTCAAACACGACTGTGTAGTGACACGTGTGAAATGAAGTGAGCATGTGTGTCCCTGATGGGCTAATCCATCTGTCAATCACGCCCCTCTGAACTCATGAAGATTCAGCAATTCTTTGTCAAGTATTGGAGTGTGTATTCTGGATCCCAGGGGAGTACTTACGAATCTTGCCGGAACAAATATCAAGACAAGTTATAATGTCTGACTTTAGACTGAGTGAAAAGCCATAATGTAAAATACAAAGTTATTTGAAATCTGAGTGCATGACCAAAGCATTAGTTTGAGTCATATTTGGCTGTCAGTTCTCAGTGTTTTAAAATGGCAGTTAAAAGTTGCTCCAGTTTAGCGTTGCATTAAAATAAAATGTTTGGATATGTCTGAGTGATAATGAAGAAAAATCTGCAACATCAGCGCTAAGTGAAGTGAATCGGGTTCATAATGAAAACTATTTAAATATCCATTACATTACATGGCTTTACAAGATGAACAATGTTAATTTAGTTTGGAGATCAGAACGGAAAGTGGTGCAGTCAGGGGGATCCCGAGGCCTTCCCAGGCCAGCCGAGCCTGTCCTGGGTCTTCCCCGGGGAATCCTCTATCCAGGAGGCATCACTGCAGACGCTGCACCGATTCGCTTGTCAATCACATGCTCCATCCTTCCCTCCGGTGTGAACAAGACCCCGAGATACTTGAACGCCACCTTTTTCCGGTCGAGAACCATGGCCTCAGATTTGGAGGAACTGATCTTCATCCCAGCTGCATCAAGCTCGGCTGCAAACTTTGTGTTTTGTGTTTTGACGTGAGTTCTATACATTATCAATCTGGAACAGCTTTTGCTGAAAACGATCGGGAAAAGTCGGAAAGTCATGATGAATATTTCAGTCTGATTGGTTGAAGCATCACAACAATGGAACAAGCTGAAAAAAACTTTTATTACATCCAGTTCAGAGAAAACCACAGACATCTTCCCTGACCACAAATGCACAAAGCGCTTACCTTCTGCACATTTTTCACAAACAAAATAGTCAGTATTTTACTTTTGTAAGTCTGTCTCTTGGTGTCATGTTTGTTTTGGTTCACTTGGGAGCTTCGCCTTTGGCTTCTGCACAAACCTCAATGCTGCTCTTTGACTGAGCGAATTTGAGCCTTACAGCGGGAGCATCTCAAGATGGATTTACGTGAGTTTTGGAAATCACAAATATTACGAGAATCAATCTTGCTTTTGATTTAACAATAGCCCTTAAATCAAAAGGGCTTAATGTGTTTAATTGCGCACACAAAGACATGACTTGCTAACTCCACCAGTCGCGTCTATTGACCAAACTATTCGTCTATGTGCTGTTGTGTCCTGTGAAGTACCACAATCCATTCTTTTCCATTAGCCCGTATTGACTGCTGCAGCTGCCCCTGTGTAGCGCTGCCCGCTAGCATTGGCACTTCAAGCACAACATCTCCAATAGGCTCCAGGCTTTGTCCAAGTGGCCTCAAGTGCTGCGCCGGCCCATTTAAAAGGCCATTTATGCAGCAGCCATCTGCACTTCCAAGAAAGAGACCTAACTACATCCACTATGGGAAAAGCGTCACTGCTAACATTGTACTAATGCTACAATTGGATTTAGTAATGTAATGCTTTATACAAGGCAGTCCAGAAAAAAGGATGAAGTTTTTTTTTTTTCATTGTCTTGTAAAGTTTGTGGATTCTAGTTATTTCAAATCATACAATTTGGAAAAAATAATAAAAATTGGCCTTGCATATCAGGGTTTATCTGTGATCAGTGTCTCTGGACAACAGGCACTGCTAGTACAGAGAAAGCTGAATTCTATGAAGCCAATAGCATTACCCATCAATAATGGCATAACAGTTTTGCTGTTGTTAACCCATAGTCTACCTAAAAATCTCTCGATTGAATGTATAGGCCCATCACATGCAAGGTTTTGAACAGTTATGAAAACATATAAGTGTGATGGAATGTGCTCAAAGCTCTGTAACCGTTACCATGACTACTCCTAAAGGATTTCCCTGCCAGTGCCAATGTTTTTTCCTCTTGTCTTCCTAACTGTCAACTTCACAAAGTCGCTCCTTTGGGCATTAAACATGCCTCCCTGAACTTAAAGGTCACACCTAAGTGTGTCCATGTCACAACAACCCGATCTTCAGCGGGCCCTGGGGGTCCGAATGGTGCAGGCCGTTCGGTGTGTGCTTGTCAGACAAAGTGACGGGTTGAGAGCATGAACAGGATTATATATGGCTGTGTGGGGGGTCTGAGCAGAGAGGTGGGAGATAACACCAGACCGGTCATAGACATCTGGTGACAGGGAGGTTATTTGTTTTTAGAGGAGATTTAAGGTTAAGAGAAGGAATATATCCTGTCTGACAGATTTTAGATTTAAGGCTATACTTTTTTGTCCTTGTGGGGAAATTTGTCCTCTGCGTTTGACCCATCCTTTAATGCTGCTGGGGCAACCTGTCAAGAGCAGAGGGCAGTTTGGCACCAGGGGGACCCGTCTCCAGATCTTGAGCCGGTCTTAGTGAGGACTACCTTAGCTGGAGAATTTTACCTATTGCATGCATGTTTTGAGTTGATGGGGGAAACCAGAGGAAACCCACCCAGACACAGGGAGAACATGCAAACTCAGGACAGAAAGGCGGCCCAGGTGTCAAACCCAGGACTTTCTTGCTGTGAGGCATGAGTGTTAGCCACCATGTTACCTTTTGATGGTTTGAAAATGCTAAATTCACAGAAAAAAAACAAATTGTTACATGTTTTATAAGTTTCATTTTCGTTTTGAGTAAAAAGTCACTGCCGCTAAAGTTGCATTGATGACATAGGCTTGTGGGCGGAGCATTGGACAAATCTTACAGCTAACCATAAGGAGGGTTCAAATAAATCTGGGTGTGGAGATGTTGGAGGATGCCGTGGTCTTCACATGAGCAGATAGTCTGACTCTGCTGGTTTCACCTGGCATATTGTGGGCCTTTCCCTGGCCGCACCGCTCTCCCAGCCGCTAAATGTCCTCACGCTCTCGGTGACAGCCCCCTCCCTCTCTGCTCAGACCCGACGCGTCCCAAGAACATGCTGTACCTGAAGTGACAGGAGCACGCAAACACCGACTACACGCTGCTGGATTGAGACAGGAAGGTGGAACAAAGGGTTTACTACCGCCAATAGATTCACATTGCGGAATTTATGTATTATTGATTTTAGAGAGGTAAAATCTGTCTGCTCCATTTGACCCATCCATCCACTCGGGTAACTGTCAGGAGCAGTGGACGGTGGCGGTGAAGATCTTAAAGAGGGGGTATTTTACTACTATGGGGTATTAACTGCTAACACAAAATGGATTTAGATCACCCTGTTACCTTTTATTGTTTAAAAATGCTATTCACCGAAAAAAATGTATTAAAATGTTTAATTTGTTTCAGTTTGGTTTTTGACGTTCTGTGTCCCCCCTCTGTTTCCTCTCTACTCTAAGTCACTCCCCCTTCAGAGCACTATCACAACACAATCAGCGTGTATCCCGCTACTGCACATCGCATCAGGTTTGTGAAACTGCAGTGTGTTGTTTTGTATAATGCTTTTGTATATTTATGGAAAATTGCCATGTGGGAGCATGGATGACGTAGATTTGTGGGCTGCGTCTTGGACAGAATCGTGCTGCTAACTCATGGATGACTAGATTTGTGGGCTGCGTCTTGGACAGAATCGTGCTGCTAACTGTAAGGAGGGTTCGAATAGGGCCCGGGAGAGATCGCAAGATTACTCAAACAAACATATAAAACGAAAGCTCCAGAAAGTTTTGCATAATACCACCTTTTTAAGAGTGCACAGATAGAGGGAGGAAACCAGACCAACACATAGGGAGAGCACGCAAACTACACAGAAGGTCCACGATGGTTCAAGAAAAAGAAAAAAAATGTTTAAAATAACAGACAGACTAATACTGACCCCTGCCATCCAACTCACATTTGAACTTAGTTACATTTTCGAACATGGATTATGTGCGAATGAAACAAAACACAACTCCAGGTATGATTCTGATGAGGAAATAGTGGATAATATCGGCCCAGAACCACATCCTTCTCACAAATCTGCATAATTCGGTTGCCTGAGCTCTTTCTACAGCCCTGATCTCCTCCACAGCGGCTCGGCTCTGTGTGTTAAAAGCCTTTAGCTCTGCGTCTAACCCGCGGAGCTTTCGGTGCGACCTCTGTCAGACGAGAGGAGCGAGAACACTGCGACTGCGGCTGGGCCTGTCATACCTGAGCGTGAGTGATGACGCCTCCTCTGAATAGCTGCATGTGCATCGGCCTGTGAGCACATTTACTTCTAGCCTCCCGCGTTCTGTTGTTTTATCTCTCGCTAACACACACACACACACACGAGGAAGGCCTATTCAGTCATCATCACGGGCTGACATCTGGAGGGCTGCCCGGGGACTTGCCGAGACTTACAGGCATTCAGAGTCGGGGTTCTAGTTTAAGGAGAAAGAGCGGAGGGCCGTTGTTATCAGTCATCCGGATAGTGCCAAATCCAGTCGGCTGCGTTCTGCGGAGGAGCCGGCAGAGGACAGAGGTCATGTGAGAGCAGCTGTGTTACCTTTGACAACCGATTTTATTAAAGAGTTTGATTTAGAGCAAATATATTTTGTCAGCTAGGACCAGTGCTGGGAATAACACCATTTAAGTACACAAACAGTCAAAAGTTTAGACACACCTTCTCATTCACAGATATTACTTATGTTCAGATTTTGTTCAGTGTGATGTATGTAATATGTGTACCAAGTTTCAGTGGTCTATGACAAACTTCTTTTTTTCATCCCAGTTAACCGAAACCCATGTTTTTCTGTGACAAATGTTGGATGTTGCCATGGTAACATGAGTGCAAACAGAGGTAAGACAGCCTCGTCTCCACCTACATCGCCCCTCCCCCCAAAAGCATCTTATATATTACTACTCCATTCAATCCAATGAGATATTTCTGACATTGTCACACGTGCAGTTGGAGATAGAGGTATGTCTTCATTGGGTTTATTGTTCAGTATGATGTGTGCAATATGTGTGCCAGGTTTTAATGGTCTATGACAAACTTTTTTTTTCATCCCAGTTTACCAAAACCCATGTATTTCTATACCAAATGTTGGATGATGGCAATACTGTTGCAAATGGAGGCCCTCATTGGCTTTTTGTTCAATATGGCCAGAAGGTTTTTGGATAAGATCAATTTTGTGGCTCCAGTTAGATTTTCAAGGGGGGCGTCATCTGCCAGAAATACGCATGTATTTGTGCTTTTCAAAATGACCACTGTTTTGCAGGTTGCCACTTGTTACAATTTAGCGAAATCTTAACAATAGTCTTTGCACGTGGGTCTAGGTTCTTTTGACCAATTTCCAAGCCAACTACTGCACATTGCATCAGTTGTTGTGTACAGTTTTGTATCATGCTTTTGTATATTTATGGAGAACTGTCATGTGGGAGCATGGATGACGTAGGTTTGTGGACTGAGCATTGCGCCGAATCTTACAGTTAACCATAAAGAGGGTTCGAATAGGGCCCGAGAGAGTCAGCGAAATTACTCAAACATGCATAGATGACATCTAAAACCTCTTCAGGCATGTTTTTGATGAGGGAACGTTATAACATGGGAAAAAGCTCCAAAAAATCGATTTTTGAATAATACAGTTATAACGACCAAGTAACAACCAATTCCGAATTTAGTTTTAGTCAAGATTTAGTAAAATAATTGTTTTTAATTTTAGTCTAGTTTTAGTCGACCAAAGTGTTAAACTCATTTAGCAAACTAATTCTATATCATATAATACTATAATCTATAATATATTGACTTAAAAAAAAAATCCATTGAAAAAGCTGCTAAATCAAAGCGGCTGCAGTGACAGCACGGGGTTAAAGCTATAATATGTTACAACTTCACATTAAGATGTCAGCGAGCTTACAGATATTTACGATGACTTTGTACATAAATTTTGATGTTTTATCACACAATCAATAGTCAATTTCTCAAAAATCCATAATTGCATTCAAGATGTGGTCAGTGTCAATGGTGACGTGAAGTGCACCGTTCCAGGAAGAATGAGTAAAATGCTGTTAAAGCAGCCATTTTATCGTGCATCGTGTATCACTCAAATATTTACAGGTATGTTTATATTAGAGCTGCAGGCCTTTAGTCGTTTACTCAGCTAATCGGTGATGAGAGATACTGTTTGAGAGCTTCTACTCATGTTTAGGCCTCTTTGAATCGATGAACAAAGCATGTTTTTATTTGACCAAGAATTTATTGATTGTCGCCCACAGGCCTAGTTTATATACACACCTGTTTCCTTGGTTAATCACAACAAATTTATTCAAACCCTAACCCTAACTACACATAGCTATCTGGATCCCAGGGGTCCAATGGAGATTGGGTTATTGCGAATTCCCAACTTCAATCTAAACTCAACAAGGGTGCACAGAGCCACAATTACTATAAGTGAATAGAGACAATTGGCAAATGGTTGGGGGCCACCAGCAATATCGTGTTAACAACATGTCTTCTTTTTAAATTTAGAAAGCCCAATACCAGGTGGACTAAAATCATTCTAGTTTTTGTAATTTTGTAAAATAGACTGGAAATAAAAAATAAATTACTGAATTGTAATTTAACTGACAGAGTATGACAAAAACAAAATCCAAATTTGTTTTCCAAATCAACACTTTGCCTCTTGCTGTGGCCTGTGTCACTGCTAGCATCGACTCTTAGCTGCCGACAGTCTCTCCAGGACCCTCTCCAGTAAATCACGCCACACGTGAGGCCCTTTAATCAGGCTGCAGACACTCGCCTGATATGTCACCAGCCAACAGAGCCACCGAGATGAAAGCCTCCTCTCCTCTACCATCATCATAAACATCACCTAGCGTATAAAACGTTAGCTATATCCAGAGGTGGTATAGGACTTAGTTACATTTACTTGAGTAACTTTTTAAAGAAACTGTACTTCTTGGAGTAGTTTTTGGACTACATACTTTTACTTCTACTTGCTTATTGTACAGTGTAACAGTACTCTTACTTAAGTAAAAGTTGTGGTTCCTCTTCCCACTGTGAGTAAATCTACAAGTGACAAAAGTTTTATGTTGACAATATGAAATGATTTGAACATTTGTGTTTCTTGGACCGCTCCTTCAGATATGATTAAGTTTTTCAAATTTTTTTTGTCCTTAGAATTCAATCAACTTCAAATTATAAATCAGATATTACATTCAGACAGTTACTCTTACAATTACTCTTACTTGAGTAGTTTTCCTTATACTCTTTTACTCTTTAAAGGGCCCATATTATGCTATTTTCCGATCTATGTTCATTTTTTCTCCTCATCAAACACATACATGGAGTTTTGTTTCATTCACACAGACATTAATCACACAAACCCTGCATATTCCCTGCGGATTCTTCTCTCAAACTGAAAACACTCTGTTCCACCTTGTGATGTCATGTAGTAATACAGAAAGTGCTCCACTGTGTTTTAAACTCCATACATGCTCACTAGAATCATTTGGATAATTCCAGCCCTGGAATTGCCAATCTCTACTGAACAAAAAGGTAAAATGCAGCTAAACTACCACTTACTGGCATCATAAGGTGGAACTCAGCATTTTGAGCTTTGGAGATGTAGACAGACTAATAATAAAGGGTTACTCAAACGTGTGGGTGTGTTTTTGATGAGGTAACAGAATTGTAACATGTCTTAAACCTCAAAAGAGTCAATTTTGCGTAATTTAGGACCATTAATGAAATTTCTTTTTTTTGTAATTTCTTGGGCTACTACTTTGTACATTTACTTAAGTGATATTATTTTGAAGTAATGCTACCCATTACTACCCATAGAAGTTCTGAGACCTAAGTCATAAAATAGTTTAAGCAGCTATGATTCCATTAAACGTGTTGTGGAAGAATGCGTGAGATGGCGGGCTGAAATGCAAAAGATCATCACCTTGGCAACTGATACAAAGGCGTAGAAATAATCACTCATTGTGGCTCTCGAATGTTTGACTTTTTCCGAGCACCGATGTATTTGAACAAGATGTATCCTAACCCACAAATGCACCAAGATAAATGCCACGTATTTGCATTTATAAGGTTATGGCGGGAAGGTAAGAGAGTCTGACAATGCAGGTTATCATGAAGAATGTATGATTTGTTATGAAAAAAAAAGACCACTTCATGTTTTTATCAAGTCACTATAGTCACAGCAAACCTTCCTTCTATGGCAGCGGTTCCCAAATGGAGGGAAAAAATACAGCTCCCTCCCTCGGGCCCGGGAAGAAGAAGAAACCAAGGCGGCTGATGGTTCTGCTGCTCCGGTGAAAGGGATGATTATTTTCATGTCTGGGAAAATTCATCCTCATCAGATGGAAGACAATATCTATGTATTGTAGGGTTGTGCACTCAAATTTTAATCGAGATTTAGTAATTTGTAAGTGCCAATGATCAGCTTCAGTCTTTCTAAGGTTGTGAAAAGTATCAAAAATCAGATACTAATCGATACTAAAACTAGTATGGAAACTAATTTAGCTTTATAATGATGTTGAGCTGTATCTTTCACAAGTATAAGACACATAGACTAGTACACGCCCATGGACCACTATGGAACCTACTGGACGACTGAGGGATTACACAGATATAAGGCCACATGGGAATAGAAAAGAAAGTACTACAGCACACCAGAAAATATACATTCAATTGTTAATAAATAGTGCCTTTTAATTAATCATTGTGGTTCGGAATTGATATTGAGTATAGAGTCTATTTCTTAATATCAAAATCAAGTTTGAGTATTGCGACAACAGTGTTTAATGGAGAGGTCTACAGTCAATCCTCTGTCAGTGGTGGAGGTTTGGAGCAGACAGAAGACTTTTTTTTTTTGTGTAAAATGGAAATGATAAAAAGCGTGTTGTTCATATTCAGGAAATTAATATTTAAAGCCAATTTGTTTTATTAAGATAAAACACAATCAAATAAATAACTAATGAATTAATATGAGGAAAAAATGTGAACCACTTTTACTATATTTTATTTTAGAGATCAACCAATATGTTGCTTTTTTTTCATGGCTGATATCAATACCAGTTGTTTAGAATCCAGACAAACTAATGGTCGATACGCTTTGACGATATTTTTGACCCAATATGTAGGGCCGATTTTGATAATTTTCCCCCAGGTATGTAATTTAAATTTAGTACAAACTCACCCACAGTCCTTTTTTTCCACAAACCTTTAAGAGAGCTGTGTAGTCATGTTTTGTTCAGTTATCTTTTCGCACTGAAGTGTTCAGATAAAGCGTTATGCATATTCTTTAGGCAGCAGGTCAACGAAAACAAATATGCATCTTCTGGAGATTTAAGGCCGATACGCTAAAAAGTGCACATATCGGTCTGATATATCGGCCGACCAATACCTCTATTTTATTTTTTATTTTATTTTTTGTCACATTGCCCAGCCCTAACACAGGGTGTCTATAAAGTCTCTTTATAATTTTTTTATTTAATTACAAAGGCAAGTGATAAGATATGTTAGATTTGTTCTACTGTGTGGTTATAAAGGTTTTCCTCAATCAATTACTTCCAGACCGTTGGATTGGAAGGGATGGACCAATTTGGTGACCACCAGGTTCACCAGATATCACTCCTCTGGATTTCTTTCTATGGGGCTATGTTGAAGATATTGTGTATAGAATAAAGATACGGGACATTACTGAACTAAAGCAAAATTTAACAGATGTGATTGCAACCACTGATGACACTATGCTACAGTGAACATGGCAAGAAATCCAGTACCGTGTTGATGTGCTTCGTGAGACTAAAGGTGCCTATATAGAGGTGGATTAAATGAGGTAAAATACTTTGGAAACCACTAAGTACAATAGAACAAGTCTGATTAAGATATTTTATCAATTGTCTTTGTAATATTTTTTTAAATTGTATTACAATTAAAAATTAAAAGTCACAGACTTTATGGACACCCTGTATATTCATGCAATATGGATACAGTATTGCAAAAACAATCTTGCAACAACTTGGACCTACTTACGTCAAAGGTTTTAAAAAAGCTGGAGATTTCATTGAAATATTCTTATACCTTCAGTATCTGTTTTTTTTAAGTTTCATTAACATTGTCAGAGCACTGGAGCGCTCGGTGACCAGGTGAGCTGTAATGACCTGAACAATAGCTCAGACTGTCTGCGTGCCTGACGTTTATGAGCGGGGGTCGTCATGGAGGTGTTTCATTAGCCCTCTGGTTAGAGACAGCACCCGAGCACAATCCGTCCAGATTTTTATAGGAAGTATTGGTCAGGTGGTCAGACAGTTACACACGTTGAAGGTGATGTGTGCCAGTACTCTCAGTAAATATGATAGCAGTATTGAAGTAAACACTGCTAGGAGTTGTGTTAAATAAATGATGCTTTATATACCACTGCAGAAGAGAGAGGATAGAGCGGTAGTAAAGGTGTGGAAAATAGCCTCGCCTATAACTAAGTACTAGAGAGGGATAGACAATATGCCAGCGCCAATGTTGATATTGGCCAATGTGTGATTTTTGATTAAACAAGTTTCATTGAAAATCCCATGTGCTCTATAATGTTGTTTATAATTGAGACTGAGGGCCAGGTCAGAATTCTATAGTGGAATTTGTTGTCATATTGTCCTGGTTTATGGTTAATATCTACCTGATCTATCCCATGATTCTATAATAATTGCTAGCTTTAACCCATCGTGAGTTGGACTAGTGGCCAATCCATTGGTGCTAGAGCAAAAAAATCATTTGCAGCTCCGAAAGAATTTTGCCTCCAGAGTACAATGGAAAAAATCAAAAAGGTTGGATTTTGTGGCAATATTTGCCTATTTTCAGATCAGAAACATTTCAATTTCTTAAAAACAGCTTTTTAATTTTTAAGCTTTGTCTCACTCTTGCTCTACTCTAGCCTGCTCCGACTGGTACACGAGGGCAACTATGCATGTCCAGTGGTCACACAGCCACTGGATGCACCTAGCTGCTAAAGACTAAAGTGACCCCACACGCCGTTGAGCTTGGCCCATTCACACAAACTGGTGGCCATGTTTGAAAACTGGGGCTTGGTTGATCTATATCGAACAAAAACTGTGACAAAGTTCACTGTCTTATGTCTGTGTAATCCCTCAGTCAATGTCTTATGTTTTCTCAATAGGTTTAGAAAGTGGTGCCATTGTTCAACCCCAAAGATCAGACTGACAGTTGAAAGGACTTTAAGGTTAATATGGCAAATATCAAACAAATAATGATAAGGATTTTCAGTTTGAATATTTCTTCAAAAACAGGGTTCTATAGACCCCAGTCCTCCATCTGAACTTATGGCATCATCAAATTCCAGAACGAACCCTATTCATTTTCAGCTCATCAATAATCTACATAATGGCAAAACACAGCATGTACTATTTGAGCTTATATTTTCATTCCATATGTAGCTTGGCAAAGTCTGCTGGAAAACCGTCCCCAGTCTACAGCTACATCCAAGTTGAAACTCTATTCCTTTGAGAGCGCGGGGGAATTAATCACTCCTGTCTGGAACTGTGGCCAACGTCTGCGGGCGGGCACCAGCTAAGAGGGAGCCAGAAGAATTATCTGTGGTGGTCAACATCTACAGAGGATAAAAGAATAGTAGTGTACCATGCTGCCAAAACACTGACAAGACCTTTCACGCGGTTGGGTATAGAAAGATGTAGAATATGAACATTTGGTTAATATCATAGACTTTATAAAGAGAGTGTGGCGTCACCCATAGTGTTCGACTCCAGCCAAATAAAGCTAATTGAGACTAGCAGTTATAGGGGTGAATTTGGAGCCAAGATCTATATTTGGAATTCCGACCGCAAGTGTTATAGCAACCAAAGAGCCAATCAGGAGCCAGGTGGTTGAAGGTAACGCTCCTTCCCCTGTCAAAGCAGCAGTGCAGGCGCTTAGCAACACTGTCAACCAAACCTGTTGCTAACGCTAGCGGGAGCATTCTCGGCAAAAGAGGGCAGATCATTGGTCTGTTATTAATGTTCATATCTTGATTTACGGACACAAAAGCGAAAAATAAAAACACCAGGATCATGTAGAGCGGGTTAATACAAACATTTTAAGACCAAAATGATGAGTCTACCAGCAACGCAACAGTTACAGAGAGAGAGAGGCGACGGTTTTTCAAAAGAAACTAAATTGGAGCCAGAGTCGATGGAGCGAGAAGCGCGCCCATGGTCGCTTCCTATTTGGAATGCAACAGGAGGTTAGCTATGTCCATTTATATATACAGTCTATCGGTAATATGGAATAAGAAAAAAAACATATTATTAATATAAAGGATTTATCAAAAATTGTGAAATGCTGACTAGAAACATAATTATGGTTATGTGAATTAGTAAATTGCATAATTTAGGAAAAGAGTTCTGCAAGATTAATTGCAATCAAATCGAAATCACAATTTGAATGGACACGATTAGCAAATCGCTGAAGATTTTTAAGTACCATAAATTCCTCCATAAACAACTAAATTTCCTGACGCATTCTGCATAAAAACTACTAACCATGTAGTTTAGCTCTGTTCAAACATGTTCTGAAATACGATTCTCATATTAGTTTGTCAGTTCAGATTTCAGTAAATTTTTTTGTCAATTCACCTGGACGCCTTAGGATGTGATCTTTAAACAGAATCCTAATGTTAAAACATAAATTGCAAATCTAATCCCCCCAAAAAACTGCAATTAGATATTTTCCCCAAATCGTTGAGTCCTTGTGGAAAACAAAGAGTCAAGATTTTTATGAATTTAGATTTTTCTGTAATTCAAATACGATTGGACTTTCAACTTATGTTTTCATTATTTTTTTCTAAATTTCCTCAGTCTTTGTGTGCCTATGTGCCCCGATTTGTCCTGTATGAATGGACTAATGAGTAAAAATGTAACTAGAAGAGCAATTAGGCAAAAAATATGGCTATGTTTAGGCAATCATGCAAGTTATTATTTTATCATTTTACCCAATTATTTCCCATATAAAGCTGTGTTTTTGCTAGCACATGAATTAGTTGTACCAGATAACTCACTGATCAGGCCAATTATTCTGTTTTTGTAGATTTACGCGGAAATTTAATTTAATTTTTTATATTTTGTGCATTTGTGCCGGCAAACTAGATTTATTTAGTAATGAACATTGTGGCTAGAGCAAAAAACAAAAAGAAAAAAAAACAACTACTTGTCAAACTTCAGAAAAACAGTGAAATATTATTTCTTGGAATTAGTGGGTTCTACCAGGAACTTTAAGACAAAAAAATAATTAGTTAAGCTCGCCTAGCATCTCTCAACCGCAGGGAGCTAACAGAGATGCCTATTAAAGAGAGGACAATAACATCTATAAATACAAGAATAACCACGAGGACAAATTCAGCATCTCTCAACACTATAACCACACCTCTGTCTTAGCCAATCACAGCTCTTCCCTCACTCCGCCACTCTAGCTCTGCAGTGGATCAACACTCTCTGCACCATCACAGATATCACAACCTTATCTCTCTAGTGTCAGAGCACAGTAAGCACTGGAGGAAACATTTCTGTTTTTTGCTTCCAAATAGTCCAAATTATGAAAATTCTTTAACCATGTTATTAGCATTTTCCCCCAATCAAAAATATTGAATTAATCCATTAATCCAAAGTCGTCTTCTCTGAGCACTCAAAAATGCTCTGTTTGCATTTTGCTGGGATTGTTGCATCACAGATAAAACTCTAGACTTCTCCTGCGCAGTTTTTGAGCCCATTATCTATCACCAGACTCAGCAAACACATGGCTCTATTAGCATAGCATTCACACGGGATAAGGACATTTGTTTACGTTCCAATTTTTCACCTAAATGAGCTCCAGCGCTCCCTACTGTCAGCAACTCCAGCAGCTAAATACTTCAATGGAAAAAGAGGTGGAGTTTATAAAGTATATTTTCCAGATGTAGATATTATTTTAAGTTAGAAAATGAGAAATACTCGCCTGGCAAATCTTTAATGATATCTCTGTGTATTTTTTATACAGATTGACATCATTCCGGTCCCCATGCCCTCCATCGCGTCTCGAGTCCGGCCAAACGTGACCATGCAATTTTTTTTATTTTTTTTCAGTGACGAATGTGAAGTGAAGGAGTTTAATGGTCATCTATAATTTACAAATAAAATCTAATTTATCTCACCTCAGATTAACACCCCCATCTCAAAATGGAGGAGATTCACCGATGTCCGGACTCACATCTTCATAAAATATTGAAGAAGTGTGTGATCTGGAGCCCAGGCAGGTGAAATACTTATCCCAAGGTTATTAAAGCAACAAGAATGCATAATATGTGTTTTTAATTCAACTTTTTTTGTTAGTAACATTTTGTAGGCTTGTCTTTTAGAAGAAAGGAGGGCTCACACAGGACAGAAAACATAAAATGCAGCTTCTCCAACCATTTGATTTATATTGTATCCTCTAAAGCCCAAAATTAAAATGTCATACACAATTTCCAATTTTTAAAAAGAAAAGCTATATTATTGCACTAGATCTGCCCTAGCACAGCATGAAATTAGCATGTTAGCAATTTTACCCACCCCATCTCAGTTCAACACTGCAAACAGACCAATACTTCGGTACATTAGCTGAAACCAAGCCTAGACATACCATAATCTTTTTTTTTATTTTTTTTTTTATTAATAAACATTGAATTTCACCCATTCTGAAAACAGCTGATAACAATTCGCAGCGTTCACTATTACAAGAGTCTATTTTCTTGGTAGGCTCTTCCGGATGGAGGAAAACACAACACTCTCCAGTCTATCAGACACAGGCCAGTGATTGATTGCAGTAGGACATGTGGCTTCCCCCATGTTGTGTGTATGTATATGTGTGTATGTGTGTTTTTGTATACTCTCGCTGTCGCTGCACAAGCTGTCATCTGCTCTGTTTACGGCGCGGAGCAGTGGATAAGCGTGTATGCATCGGGGCAACCGCTGCGGCAGACATAAGAGCGGATTACATCTTAAACGACAGCGCTAAAGCTGTCCACTCTCCGCTGGGTCCCGTGGAGCCTCCTCCCCCCATGCATCACTATATGGAGAGCTCTGGAACATGTAGGAATTAAAAGATAAACGTCTGAGGAAAAGAAATGAGATAAAAGTTTATGTCTATGTAAACAGTAAACATTATAGTAAAGATTGTAATACAGGAGACTGACAGTAATGAGCTATGTCTGTAGGCTGTGTAGTCTTCAAGTGGGCTCAATTCTTGTCAATGCAAACTGGAAATTGAAATGAAAATTTAAAAAGACTTAAATCCACAGTATGCAACTTTTTGCCAAAAAACAGACTAAAATGAAAGCATATTCTTTTTTATTATGGTTGTGTTTATTGCACTGAAAACAAAGAAAAACATGTGTCTGTACTCTGAGTGGGCTTGCATCTCCACAAACCTGACTCATTTCGCCTGGAGGAGGGCCTCCTGCTGCTTGTTTCCATGGAAATGTTGTTCATTTGGCTATAATATCCCATATTATGGCATGAAACAAATCTTTCTTCTTGAAGAATGTACCAAAGTGTGGTTTTAACTTTCTTTTTCCATGGAATCATGCAGTTGACTTTCCACCTCCAGAAAGTTACATACTATAACTTTAAATTCAGAATATTTATCGTGAGTTTTGAGTTCTATGATGTTTTAATCTTCCGTATCTTTTCCAACGGTAGAAGATCCACCAACTTGTCTACCCAGAGATGTTTTTGCTTTGCCTAATAATAATACATTAATGTTATATAGCGCTCAAAGACACTCAAAGTTGTAAGCTATTGTAGCCACAGATGCCCTGGGGCAGACTGGCATTTTCACTAGGCACACTGGGTAAAGTGTCTTGCCTAAGAACACAACAGTTTTTGCCACTGACACCCCACTATGACACTTGGTATTCCCAGTCTCCCATCCAAGTACTAACCAGGCCCTGCCTTTCTTAGCTTCTGAGATCAAACAAAAACAGGCTTTGACAAGAAGGTTTGGCCACAAAATATATGATGTTAAACTTGGACCACGGAGACAAGCAGGTGGCGCCCCCAGGTCAAGTTACAGGTTAGATCTGTAGAGAGGCAAGCCAGCTCACAGTAAGAATATGTGTTAGGTAAGTTTAATGCAATACTGTGAAACATTCCAGAAATAGCAACAACATCTTCGCAAACACATGTCCAACCTCCTCACCAGAAAAGCGACAGTGTGCCTTCAAAACTGACCTGAATTCATAATATTCATTTTAAGATTTTACTTCGGTGGCCTCCAATTGTTTACTAATTACTTGCTGCATAAGTCTGTAGTTGCGTAACATTTAGGGTGTTTAGGGCATTCTGGATAAAACAGGGAATATTTCAGTGAACAAAATCACTTGAAAATGTATTCAGTCACGCATTAATTTTACCCCATCAGTTTGGTATGCAAATTATAGTCTTTTAGTGAATTTTAAGGAATCCAAAAGAGGACATAATTTGCATGTCTCAGGGACCATCTCACTCCTTTCTCACACATGTCAACCCAGCCTTGTCTGTAGCTAGCGATAGCACTTAGCAGTCATTAGCACAACATTAGGCAAATAGCATGGACACGACTTCACACAGAGATAAACAAACCAGGGGATTGTGATGTCAGATAAAGCAGAGATGAAAGCTAACACAGCTGCTTATAGGAACGCTAAGGTCAAAGGTCAGTGTGAACAATGATACTGCCCAGTCATAATCCTGCTAGTGCTTCTGACTAAACAACTTCTTGGTGTTACTGTTCCCAAAGCCCGAAAATATCTGTGATACTGTAATAATGTGATCAAGCTTGTTTAGAGGCATTATTTCAAATTTAAAGAGGTTTTTTTGCTTACAGGTCAAATATTTTGTTTTTGTGTGTGGTCATTTTATTTAATTAATTAATTATTTGTATTAATTCCTAATATTTTTTATGTACGGCAATTGTGGCGGTAAACTATACACACTTATTTAGTCATGAATATTCTAAAAATATTAAATACATTTGGCAAACTTCAATAAACAATGAAAGACAATTTTGGAATGAGTAGGCTCAATTTGTGCAAAAAAACCCCAAAACAAAACAAAAAAACCCAAAACTTTCTTATTAAATTTTTTAGATGGGATTAAGCTTGCCTAGCTTCTCCCAATAGCCTGGAGCTAACAGGGATGGCGATAGGATGGGTAAGGTCAAAGGCCACTGCGGTCTGCACTACTGCTTAGCCATAATCCTGCTTTGCGCTAGTGCTAGTTAGCCTGTGACTAAGCCCCTCTGTGCATTCGCGAGTCCTTGTCATCTTGGCCTTGCTGTCCCCTAGTGAACACTTTCCAGTCTCAAAGGGCTTGTTAAGGATGCCCACTTGTTCCCTTTGGAGTTAACGCACATGTTTTGTTAAGAACGCTACATTCTCGCAAAAGGCCAGACCATCTAACCTTATCTCCGCTACACGCCAAGCTGGCCTCTGGGGAGTGTGAGGGGGAAAACAAAAGTGCAAGGAAGCAGTAGATGTTGGGAATTGAATAGGCAGCAAGTCTAAGAGTGTCACGCTAAGATCTGGCATGACAAATCCTTGGAAATCCTTGTACTACCTTCGAAAGCTTTCCGCTTCATCTAGCTTTCGCTAACGCTAACAGTTGGTGGTGAGTCTTAACACCTGCTGCAAACACCTTCTTGCCAAGACCTCGAGACAAAATAGGCTAAAATAAAATCTGTTGTAACAAACACGGGATTGGATAAATATTTTACATAATACAATCCATAAATAATAAAAAATAAATGAATAAATAAAAAGAAGTTACCCCCAGGCTTACTACAATGCCCAGCTAATATGTCAACAGAAACTACAGTATCCAATTGTATAGTAAGGAGTAATGCATTCTCTTTTATATTACAAGTTTTATTATATTTAACAAGCAAACTTTAAACTGGGGGCTAATGACAAAAATGGGGGATCATACATGAAATTGAAAATCTGTGGACTGATTTTGTATGGTTTTCTTTTTCGTAATTCTTAGTAAATGGTAAATGGTCAAATTTTTATACAGCACTTTTCCACCTTCAAGGCACTCAAAGCACAGTCAAGGAACCACTCATCCATTCACACACACGTTCACACACCAGTGTACGCAGACACTGGGGGCGAGGACGACAGCATTCATCACTGGAGCTGGAATCACACCGGCAACCTGTTGGTCAGTGGATCTGACCGCTCAACCAATGAAGTTTATGTCGAGAGCGGGATTCGAACCGCCGACTCTCGGATCAGCGGACACTGGACACTACCAACTGAGCTCCTGTCGCCCCATAGTATTAGGTGGCTGCTGGTTGCAAAGGGAAGTAAAGCATTTTGAAATTACATATTTGCTGCATGGTAATTGTCAACGAACACTAAAAGGAAGATGCTTTTTAGGCCATTTAAACAGAGCAACTCCAGGTAATGGTGCATGAAAAACTGAAAAAAAACTATGCACCATTTTTTCTGGGAGGTCTTAAAACAACTGTCTGTATAGAACTTATTTGTTTTGCCCTATGCAAAATCGATAAATGACAGCGCCCGTGGCAACTTCCTGAATAAAGAGGGTAGTTTGGGTAGGCTATTCTCTTCTCATTATCTTTTATCCTATGTTTTTGTCTTATTGATTACTAGACTTTCCTAAGCCTGACCTAAAATTATGTCATTTAAACGGCTCATATTCTGCCATTTTCTGTTCTATGTTATAATGTTGTTTCCTCATCACAAACATAGCTGGAGTTGTGTTTTGTTTCATTCATGCATTTTTAACGTGCAAACCCTCCATATTTAGGCTGTGTTCTTCTCTCAGACAGAAAACACTCTGGTTCACCTTATGATGTCATGTGGTAATACAGGAAATGCTCCACTGTGTTTTTAACCTCCATCCACCTTCACCAGAATCATTTGGATAATTTCAGCCCTGGAATTGCCAATTTGTACTGAAAAGTAAAAGATAGCTGTTAACATGAAAACTACCACTTCATGACATCACAAGGTGGAACAGAGCATTTTAAGTTTTGGAGATGGAGACAGACTAATAATAAACCGTTACTCAAACATGCGTGAATGAAACAAAACACAACTCTAGATAACATGCGTAATAAAAAAAAACACAACTCTAGATATGTTTTTGATGAGGTGACAACATTATAACATGACTAAAAGCTCCCAAGAGTCAATTTTGTGTAATAGAAGACCTTTAAAAAATTGCAGTATTTGTGATTTACCAATTCCAACTATTCAATTTGTGATCAAACTGATTTGAGTGGAATTAATCGTGCAGTATGGATGGGCGATACCACACATTTTTGTGTTGATACGATACCAAGAACTTTAGGGGGCAATTTTTTTGATACTGGTCGAACCTTATTTGCCTTGGATCCAGAACACACACTTCTTCAATACTTTACATCTTTGTAAAGTATTGAAGAAGTGTGTGGGTCTGGTCACGTGTGAATCTCTCTGTTTTCAAATTAGCCAATTGGGGACACACATAGTCCATCTGTATCGGAAATAATAAAGGAAAAAAATATCACTGGGGGCTGAAAAACATGGCGGATTTCTGCAGAATCAATGAGCGAATCACTAAACTCTGTTAATCTAAGATGAGATAAATTCGATTTTATTTGTAAATCATAGATGACCAGTGAGCTTCTTCGTTTCACATATGTCACTGAAAAAAAAAACACGTTTGACCGGGCTTGAGACGCAACAGAGGGCATGGGGACCAGACTGATGTCAATGTATAAAAAATACAGAGGGATATCATTCTGGATTTGCCAGGCAAGAACCTTATGGGTGAAGGCATCTCCATAAATATATACCCAAAAAAGGGTTTCAAATAGGCTGACAGAGATGGATCAGTCCAAAATGCTGCTCATGAAGAAGAAACAATGAAGAAATGTCCCTAACATGCCTAAAATTGATATTAACTACATATTTTAATTAGTATCAATATCTGCATCAGTATCGATACCAACTTCTATCCGTATCTTGGAGCCTTACATTGTCTGGCTTTTTGTTTAGGTTGGTTGGCTCGGGCCTACATCTTTAAACACAAAAAAATAATCCGTCTACCGCTAAGCACAAGCAAACCTGCTGACCCCTGCACTATGTCACCACAACGAATCATCAATACAGCATATGCAGTACATGGTAGACCCCTGGAGTGGACTGTATAATGTGGCTACTATACTGTGCTGTTAATGCATGTCCAAATAAATGATAAACCCCAGCAGATCCAGCATTCAAATGGACAAGGAAAACAAACATGCTGACATACTGAGAATATAGACCATGATAAAGGCCTCCAACCGCGCGCCACAGCAGCTAACGGTCCGTCTTTATTCTAGCATCTATACGGCAAAGGACTCCCGCTAACCCGCTGAATTCACATGGGGAATTACAAGTCCTGTAAAACAGCACTCAGCGCATAAAAAGCCCTCGTGCATATATCAAACGCATTCCGGAATTCATATTTGTAATTCTATTGGCAAGTCGCTTTGAAGCCGTTTCACCCCAACAACCTTGAGAGCCCAGAAATACACGGTCTATAAATGTAAACGTTCATTTTGAGTAAACCGGCTCTATAAAACACGCCAGCGGAGGAAAATCCAGCTCTGTCACAGCCTAATACAGATATCATACCCAACATGGGATTTGGTTTAGGTTAAAAATGTCAGTGGTAATGCTGTCAGAATGCGCCGCGCTGTCACTCAAGCTTTCTACAGTTCATGCTATATTTATTTATGTGCATATTTATGGATGTATGGGGAGTAATCTGCCCTTTGCTGAGTGCTTTGGCACGCTAATCTGGAGTCTAAAGGCTGAGCCCAGGAGCCTATGGCATTCTCTTTTTCTGTAATGCTCTTCCAGTTTGAACTTTAAGGCGCTGTACCTGATTTTTATGGTCTTGAAAATGTGAATAACAGAACTAGAACAGTTTGCAGTGGTCCAAAGTTATTCCTCTCTTACTTTACGCATTCCAAACATTCAGATTGTTCATAGCGATTAATTTGTAACGGCTTTCCACAGCTTTCAGAGACCAGTGCGGAGTTTTGCCATCACAGTAAATCTAACAACAACTAGCATGCTAACCCACACTTCCTCATTACTGGACAATAAAATGCTTTATAATTAGAAGCAGACTTATCTTTACCTCAAGAGCTGTTTAACAATATATCTGCACAGGGGCAAGACACATTTTGTTCAATAACTTGGGAAAAAATTGCGTGCAGGCCAAAGACTGTATACTATATAAATGGACAAAGCTAACCCGTTAGCTGCTGCGTTCTAATTAGGAAGTGATCATGGGCGCACTTCCGGCTTCAAGTCTTCATTTGGCTGGAGCTGAACGTTATGAGTGATGTCACACCTTAGTCCACTTCTTTATATAGTCTATGGTGCAGGCCCTTTAATTGTTATACAGAAATAGGAGTTCTTGGTTAAAGCATTTTGAAATTAATGCAATTTGTTTATTAATGGTCCCCCATGCATTCGAAACTCATGTGGGCACGAGTATGTAATAAAAATATTAAATTAAAATGGATGTAATGAATTTAAGGAGACCCCAGGAAGAATAGCGACTAGTCTCAAGAGTTGTTTTCGTGTTAGTCAGTGATTATCCACTGGTAACTCATTGTCCAGAGCATTATCATTTAAAGATATATATTTTTATTTTAGCGTGACTCTGCGAAAAACCCACTGAGATTATAGAAGCGGAAGGGGCAAAAATAACACCATAGCTAACCAGGCCCACACAGCCAATTTGGCTGAAGTGCTGCTTCCACTCCAAAAGCTAAATGAAGGCATTAGGGCTAACACAAATCTCTTTTCTGTCAGTACTAAGAGTTTGAAGCACCTTTCGAGTTAACACTCTGCATTTAAAGGACCATATTACACTATTTTCTGATCTATGTTATAATGTTGTTTCCTCATCACAACAACAAAACACAACTCCAAGTATGTTTCTGATGAGGTAACAACATTCTAACAGGGCTTAAAGCTTAAAGTCACTTTTGAGTAATACAGAACCTTTAATAGATGGATACTATACTACTATACTATGGATCAGACCTGGACGAATGAGGGATTACCCAGACACAGAACCTTTAACCACAATACCGTAAACAACTCCAGTGTAGTATTGGTAGTTTTCAGATTGTAGACTGTGATGATGTCATACTCCCAGATGGGGGCAAGAGTCAGTTTTCCCGATTGATTACATTGTACTTTACCATGAAATATCCAAAAGGTAAATTCACGTTTTAACAAAAGAAATCAAAATTACATGGCCCCTATCTGTATTTAATATTATTGGTCTATAGAATCTTGTGATATCATCTGACACCCAGCAATTGGCTCTGCACAACAGCACCTGGCAACCTCACTGTTAGCGTCTCTCCTTCCTGTCCAATTGCATCTCTATGGGTTTTTTTGCAGAGTCACGCTAAAATTCATAAATAATTCAAGATAAGGCAGTGGACAGGGAGCGGCGGATGCATGTCACTGTTAAAAACTACACACATAAAATAAATACTCTTCTGTGTTTAGAGAGATGTTTGTGTCTCAATGCTAACGATAATGCTAATTTTGAGGCATAATAAATATTAAAACAGCAGCACAAATTAAAGTATTACATAAAAAAAAATGGGGCAGTCTTTATTTTAATTAATTTGAATTTTAATAGGTTGTTTATTTTATGTTTTCATCAACTCTGGCTCCAATTAACTTTACGTTAGAAAACTGTCGCCCCTCTCTCCGTAACTGCTGCTGTCAGGCTCGTCATTTTGGACTTAAAATGTTTGTATTGACCCACCCTACATGATCCTGGCATTTTTATTTAACTATCGAAGCGATCTTCTTTCCCCCGAGATTGCTTCCGCTAGCGTTATCAACAGGTTTGATTGACCACTCCCTGCTAAACCAGTAGCAGCCAGCACCAGCAGGAAGAGGCGTTACCTTCAACAGCCTCGCTCCGGATTGGCTCTTTGGTTGCTATGATACTTGTGGTCGGAATTCCTAATATGAAAGTTGGCTCCAAATTGGCCCCTATAACTGCTCTAGCCTCAATGACTTTCATTTGACTGGAGCCGAACGCTATGGGTGACGCCACACCCCCTTAGTCCACTTCTTTATACAGTCTATGGCACAGAGCCTACTGAATCAGAGAATTGTTTTAGGTACGCGCCGTAACAGAGCTTTGCCAATACCAGAAACTATCCTTGCAAATGCCTTGTAATAAACCTGATGTCATCACAAAAGTAAAGATATTCATTCTTCTACAGTGCTGCCAATCCTTAGCGTGGCAGTTCTTCTATATTGTGCCCATCTATCTCAATGATCTCATTCAGATTGCGTGTGTGGCATGCCTTAAGCAATGAAGCGCTCCTGTCTGGCAGATTAGTGGGCCTTTAAAAGCAATGCTACACGCACAAAATGTGATTAGTGTTCGCTCCCAGTCTGACATTATGCAATAAGCACCAGTAATCAAGATGTCCGCTTCTGTCAGATTACACTGCTCATTCCGACGTGGGCCTCCCGGGAGATGCTCTTTTTATGTACAGGACTAGTATGCAGGGTTGTTAAAAATGATCGAAAAGCAAATACTAATCGATACAAAAACTAGTATCAAACCTAGATACTCATTTGAGCTGGTATCGATACTAAAAATTCCCATTCATAGGACAGAAATGAACCTTTCCTAAATAGGTTTAGAATGATCTTGAGCTGTATCTTTCACAAGTATAAGACACATAGACTAGTACATGCCCACGGACCACTATGGAACCTATTGGACGACTGAGGGATCACACAGATATACGGCCAAATGGGAATAGAAAAGAAAGTACTACCATTTAATATTGAAAATCACATTCTATTGTCTAAATAAAGAGTGTTTTTTTTATTATTATCGTGGAATTGGAATCGGTATTGCGTATCTAGTCTATTCCTTAGTATCAAAATCAAGTTTGAAATTTTTGTATCGTGACAACACTACTACTGGTGTTTTCACAAGCAACTTTTTAATTTTATTTAACCTTTTTTAATCTGAAAATGTCACATTGAATTCACTAATCTCTTTTTTCAAGGGAATCCTGGCCAAGACAGCAGCATAGTTCCTACAATACATCAGCATTCATTTAGACGATCACAAGAATTTTGTTAGCTAAAAACAAACCAGACATCTCACTTCCAAACCTTTTAGCATCGATCTAAACTGAAATATTGGAATCAGTTCTTTTAGAGTTGACCGTATTCAGAATCAGCATGCTTAGAACAATTGGTACAGAATTAAAGCAAAAAAAAAAAAACCCTACTAAAGATTCATGAACTTCTAAGTCATAATGATGTGGTCAGTAATAGTATTTTTCCCTGTCATGTTTGCCTTTCAGGTCTTTCATTTAAACACAGGGTAGGGCCAAATTGAGAGTTGGATAACAAAGTAGAGCCTAGTTTACTGTCCAAAGCTCAACTTTATTGAGCATAAAAATGGTTGTGAATTTAAATAATTTGGGTTTAAGTATCAATACCTGAAAATACTGAGTTAAATTGTAGAAAGGTTTTGTACTTCTGTAAAAGATTATATTTGATTACTGTAAAGAATTACTTCAATTGAATGTGTTGAAAATTAACACTGATATATAGGGATGGAATAAGATCTCGTGACACAATCTTGTGACAAAATTGTTATAAGATTGTGCAAAAAAAATCGGAAAATTCTCTTGTGATATTTATTTTTTTGGATTGGACAAAAAGTAAGGTTGAGTGTTGGTTGGATTTATTGAGGCTGTAGTTCCAAGCAGCAGTGCTACAATAAGGTTAAGGTACACTTTATTGTCCCCTTAGGGAAATTATTTTTTTCCTCTACATTTGACCCATCCTTCAATGCCACTGGGACTTGGTCAGGACTAACTTAGCTGGAGGATTGTACCTGTGGTGCAAGTTTTGGGTTGACAACAAAAATGTTCAATAAGGTTATTAAATCATCGTGAGTCCAAAACTGTGAACAGAACCAACCAACCATAAATTATGTCAAAATCTTCTATCTCGTTCTCGTGGATCCTACCTCTGGTCTCATATTGAGTTTGGTCCCACCCCTAGTTCAATAAAACACTTTTTAGTGTATAGTGTACTAAATGAGCCTTTATTAAGCACAATCTATTCTATGCAAAAACTGAATTTGTGCTTCCTCCACTTTCACCACAAACACTGAGCTTTTCTGTGAAAACAGCCTGTTCTATTCTGTTCTGTTTGATTTAGTCTCAGAAGCACAAGCTGCTGTGTCCTTTAGTACCTGCACAAAATGCAAATCTCTGATGAGTCTGGCTTTCCTACATTAATAATGAAGTAGTTTTTGTTTAGCGCTTACACATATGCAAATGTAGGCAGAGAAGCTAAAAATTGTACTCGAATACTTGAAAATAACATTACTCAAGTAGAAGTACAAAGTAGTGATTTGAAAAAAAAATTACTCAAGTAAGAATAAGTATTTGGGAAAAATTCTAATCAAGAAAGAATAACTTAAAAAGTAAGTGTCAGGATTTATGATTGGAAGCTAATGTAATTTGAAGGACAAAACATTAAATAATGCACAAAATCAGTTACTTTCAAAGTATAGACAAATGACAAAAACTGAATTATATCTGAAGGAGCGGTGCAAACGCAAATGTTCAAATCATTTTATATTGTCAAAATAAAGCTTTTGTCACTTGTAGACTTAGAAGAAGAATAAGAATAACCACAACTTCTACTCAAGGAAGAGTACTGTTATTACTCAAGTAGGAGTAGAAGTATGGTGCTAGAAAAGTATTCTGAAAAGTACAATATATTTAAAAAGTAAATGTAACTGAGTACTACCCACCTCTGCCCATATGTCAATGAACACCGCTGCATGCCAGGAGGACAAGTGGCTAAAATAGGGGGAAGTGATTGTTTTGAAGGC
This sequence comes from Periophthalmodon schlosseri, assembly GCA_000787095.1. NCBI lineage: Eukaryota > Metazoa > Chordata > Actinopteri > Gobiiformes > Gobiidae > Periophthalmodon > Periophthalmodon schlosseri. The sequence continues at coordinate 35,346 of KN480650.1, forward strand.
TACTTTGAAAACCCCAGACACACACACAAATGCTGTTGCTATTAAATTCTCTTCCTCCACCCCCAGGCCTAGGGAACGCTCTATACCCTTAGATAACCTATATAATTAATCCACTCTAAACCAATATATCTGGACTTGCCTGCATGAAAGGTGCAGCCATAGTTCATTCTGAGGAGATGGAGGCATAACAAACAAGACAAGCAAGGAAGCCCCGCAAGCCACATAACATTAGGTAGCATGTGTCTCATCTCAAACCAATTACTATAGTTCTGATTGTAGACCGGTTTTAGTCCTGGTTTAGTACTGGTGTCCACTGCAATTGATTTTACCCAAGATCACGTCGAACAAGACTAACAAAGAGGCATCGTCCTTTCATTAGCATGCTAGCAAACGTCTAATTTCGGTCCAATTACTCCAATCAGACACGCTGTTATTGTGGCGAATGAGACAAACCCATCAATTCACTTATTTACAATTTTAATTTGGACTCCTTGAATGCATCGCAGCACTCAAGAGCTTCTATCAAACTCCAGAATTAATTACCTGTTATTATAATTGCTGGGTTAAAATGCAGATTTAAGACTTGATTAGAGTGTTGCTAAAATATCTGGCAAAAATATGGAGGAGTGACTCAGATGGAGGGATTCCCGTTCAGCCGGGTGTATGTCATGCAAATGAAAGAAAATGTTCTTTGTCTCCCTCAAATGGTGGTGTGAAATTATGCATAAAGAGGATGATAGAGCTGAGGGAATGGTTTTGCTCACAGCCACAGGGCAAGAAAACAATTAGTCACAAAATGAGCCAATAAGCCTTCCCCAATGCCATTGTTTTAAATGAAGCCCAGACTGGTGGTTTGAACCGGGATAGAGCCATTTTCAGTTGGTGGGTGTATGCTCTACTCACTAAGCCACTGTGCATGGTATTTACAGAAATAATAGATGATAGACTGTAGACATAATTAACCTGCTAGCCATCGCGTTCCAAATAGGACGTGAGCATGGGCGCACTTCCGGCTCCATCGACTCTGGCTTCAATTCACTTTACATTGGAAAATTGTCACCCCTCTCTCTGTAACTGCTGCTGTCAGGCTCGTCATTTTGGTCTTAAAATGTTTGTACAGACCCGCTCTACATGATCCTGGTATTTTTATGTTGCTATTGTGTCTGTAACTCAAGATATGAACATTAATAAGAGAGAAATCAGGCACCTCTTTCCCGAGGTTGCTCCTGCTAGCGTTCGCAACAGGGTTGATTGACAGCGTTGCTAAGCGCCCTCTCCCTGCTAAACCAGCGGTGTGGGCGGGAAGGGGCGTTACCTTCAACAGCCTCACTCTGGATGGGGTCTTTGGCTGCTATGATACTTGCGATCAGAATTCCTAATATGAAACTTGGCTCAAAATTCGCCCCATAGCTGCTAGCCTCGATGAGCTTCATTTGAGTGGAGCCGAACGCTATCGGTGACTTACTCCACTTAGTCCACTTCTTTATACAGTCTATGTAGGAGATTTAACAAGGTATAAACATTGGCTTTATAATCTTCCCCCAAAAAAATGCAACTGAATTCAAACCTGTCATCAATCCAATTTAAAATTTCTAAAGCTGCATTCAGACCGCACCGTCAAAATTGCGTCAAAAGCCTCTAGTTGGACGCCTTTGAATTTGAGGTCAGACGCTTGAAACACAATGACACGCAGCAAATTTCACTGTAATTCAGATTTGCCTCGAGCGTCAACTCAAGACATGATGCTGCGGAAACGTCGGACCAACGTAAACGCACGTCATGGGAACCCAATGCCCATAAGACCTTCAGACTGTTGGGACATCGGATGGATGGATCCTATGGGATTGTTAAGCATCATACACAGTGCATTTCTGACTTCTGAGTCCAATCGACAAATTCACAGCTGTATTCAATTCAGTTCAAGTTTATTTATATAGCATATTTAAAACAACTACAGTTAACCAAAGTGCTTCACAAAAAAGTCAACAAAAAACAAATATACAGATAATACAATACGTAGGAAAAGAACAATAAAAGACCAAGATATCCTGTCTAGCTACTATTAAATGCCAGGGAGAAGAGGTGGGTTTCAGTCTAGCCTTAAACTGTGTTAAAGACTGAGAGGCTCTGACAGGCAGAGAGAGGCTGTTCCATACTCTGGGCTTGAATTGATAAGGTAAGTGAACATTAGTCCAATAGCTGTATCGTCTATGGTAACATTAAAAACGTAGCATTAAACAACTTGCAGTCCCTTTAAACGCGAGATGGGTCGGTGGTAAAAAAGGTGAAATTGCAAATATGTCCACCAGTGCCAATGTTTTCAATCAGCAGGGGGATCCTTAGACCCACAAGCGAGAAAATGAGCCACTTAACAATCCTATAAAGCTCGCCACACCAGTAGAATTTTCAGTTTAAAATTCAGTTTCAGTCCTAAGGTTAAACCAATGGATGTTTTACGATGCTAAATACTAAACTATATAAAACTAAACTAGAGTGGTACATGTATTTACCAGTGACCCAGCAGCTTATCGGGTTGTTCCACGGCTCTTTTGTCCACTTTTTACATAGTTTTTTGCTAATGCATCTCTACGGACATTTTGCACGTAAAGTTTTTGACCCAATCCCGAGCGCTACGCAGCGAACTATCCTTGCATCTCTTTCCATGTCCCACTCACTAATGACTAATGCCCATTTCTGAGCAAATGCTAATATTTTGCTAGTGTGATTATCATGAGGCAGATGCTGAGATTATGGAAATGCGACCATGTGTTGCGCGCATGTCCATATGTTTGTGTCTTTACAGTGTGTGGATGTTAGGTGGACCTCGCAGCTGTGGTGGTGGCCCTAGGGAGACGGTCGGGTGCTACGCTAGGCTACATGGTGCTGTTGCGAATGGTGGGGGAGACTCTGGGAGACTCTGGGAACATCTGGACACGCAGGGGACATTTGTCATATTCAAAAAAGTTTCAGGTCGACACAAAGTTTGGTGAGCTAGTTAAGGGATGGTGATAGCTAGCTGCAACTTTGAAAGGCTTGTTAATTTTCCTGTGCTATTTATGCCCCAAATTCAACATTATTAATGCCACAAACACATTAAAGTAACTGTGTGTAGCCTGCGCTTTTACAATTTTAAAAAGGTATTATAATCACAAATGAACCTGGGTTGCCAGAGCCTTAACCTGCAGACCGAGAACACATACTACTTTTTCTCATTTTCAGTATATGGACAGGCCATGCCTCATGTGACAGCTCAGAACCTCCAGAATCCACTCTGTCACACTGTTTAGATAGTAATGATTCAGATCAGAGAGTCCTTTTAGGTTTAAACCAACTGGATTTCAGCACTGAAACTGGCAACCCAAATGAGAGACTCATATGAGGCTCATTCTATTTTCTGGTTGGATTGTCTTGAAAACCAAAACACTAACTTATAACAAATACATAGGATTTATCATGTCCAATGTTTTTGTAATTAAGAATAAAACAGCGTTACAATTGTTATCAGTAAAAGATTTAGATATGTACCTCATATCCGGGGAAGTTTATGAAATTTTAAATCAAAATCTTACATACAGTTCTTTTAAAACACAACAAATGAAAAATATGGAATACTGGATATTTAATTATATAAATAAAATAATTTCACATGCTTGAATTGTATGTATAATTCTTCTTAACCCCAACCCTACTGCTGCACATTTAGCTCATCTTGCACATCGTTTCTTTTTGTCTCTCCTTGCCGAATCTATTGTAGATTTGGTCGAGGTTGAATAATCACCAGTGAGGCGTGCAATACTACTGCTCAAACAGAGAGAATGAAAGGTAAAGTCTGCTCACTTCACATAAGAGCCTGGTACAGCTGGGGGAAATCAAAACTGCGACGCGGGAGGTAGAGTATTAAATGTCATGTCAGCCATCACTGCTCGTCAGCCCAGCCTGGACCACTGCTGCAGAGGGGAGGAAGCCATCTTGCCCTCAACTGTCTCCTCGCAGGACGTATTTATAAGCAAGTTTAAGATCTGCTTAGGTGTAACTTTTGCCCTGTGCTCAAATTGGGAATATCCTTAACATGAATTGTTTACACTTTATAATAACGGTAAATGGTCACATTTATACACACACACACACTCATACCCACCAGTGTACGCAGACACTGGAGATGAGGGGTGGTGAAGGGTCTTGCCCAAGGACACAATAACAGCATTCATCTTTGGGAACTGGAATCGCACTGCCATCCTGTGGGTCAGTGTATAGGACCGCTCCACCAATGATGTTTATGTAGAGAGCAGGATTCTAACTGCCAACCTTCAGATCAGTGGACAAACACTGTGTTAATAAAGCATGAACAAAGACTTAGCTGAACAAATAGTTTATTGATTTAGGCTGATATAAACATTCTATCCCATTCATTTAAATAGGACAGCAAAATAACATTCATTTTTCATGTTTGTAGATAATGCAGACAAGTAGCTGTTGCTTATTTGTTATTTACATTTGGAGGCAAGTAATAACAGTCAATATCTAACTTCCAGCCCCAGATTCTAAAGTTCACTAATGTTTGAAGGGTTTGTGGTGGTTGATAAAATAAAACGAATATTTCTGTCAAACTATTGTGGCTCGCTATATTTTTTTTGGTTCACGTAGCAGTGTTTGTAACAAGGCTCTGGTGTCACTTGTCATCGCCAAAACTGCCCTGGTTTTTCATAGTTTGTGATTTTTGGAGGCGCCAACTCTCCCATTGAGAACGCATTGGGGCTATCGGATATGCTAATGAAACACGAGCATTCTGTTTACACTGGAAGGATCTATAAAGTTTGAGAACTGGCGTAGACAATGTATGAAGCAACACTTACTTTCCTTCTGCTTGTACAGTTTTAGTGCAGATATTTGTGTTGTTAGCTGGTTCCTGTATGCAGACGTTGGCTTGTTTGGAGGAGGCATTATTCCTATGGATTATGTTAATGAGACAAATCTCATAAATGCATGACTGCTGGCCTGTATAAGTGCTGCGCTGCTTAAGCCGTCTGTGGTCCAAAGGCCAAATAGGGCCTCATAATGTACTGTATAGATATTTACTTCATTAAAGACTACGTTTGTCCATAAATCAATATATGAATATTTATAACAGACCAATCAGGGG
>KN480650.1:49283-85549 GCA_000787095.1 Periophthalmodon schlosseri
TTTTACACATGTGAATATAAGGCCTCAATATAAGCAAAAACAAAGTCACGATAATGTAAACAAGTATCATGCTAAGAGCACACTTCCTGATTCTTTACAATGCAGGCAACAAGCAGCAGACTTATTTTGACCTCTAGAGCTGCTTTTATAATACATCTGTACTGGGGCAATTTTGCTCAAATACAAGGAAATAAATTGGGTGCAGGCCATTTAAATGTCTGCCTGAAGGGAGGAGCTAATTACACTGACACTAATACACCTAGTTGTTTACAGTTAAGTTAGTTAAGTCCATCAAACTACCCTAAGTGTGAACTCCTGGGTCAGATTTTGCATAATCGTTCATGCCCCTAATGAGTCAATAGAACTTTTTGTAACAACAACTCTAATAATAACATATACTCCTCAGTGTAAACGACTAGGGTGTGTTAGTTTACATTAGCTTAAACTGGCTTAAATTCAGACAAGTTTAAGCCAGTCCTTTACCAGAGCTGCTTCAGAAGTGAAAAAAGCTGAAAAAATTCAAGCTTCTTTTGCTATAGACCCTAACTGGACGACGAAGGGATTACACAGATGCCTCAATACAAGATTTTCTATTATGTATTGTAATGAGTAAAAAGGGCTACATTTATACTAAGTTATAATTTAAAAAGATGATAGTGTTCAACAGTAGTTCAAAAAGCCTGAATAATGTATAACATTGCAAAGAGGCAAGGATATAATTACTTCCCAACTAATTAAATTCTCATCTACACCAGACAGAATGCCCACGTTAGCATATGGCCACACAGAGGCCATAGACTGCGTCGTTTCCAGACACTGTGGACATTCCTCTATAGTGTGATGTGATGGGACCAACGATTGACCTTATCTCCTGTCAGGGTGCAGTGAGAGCCTGGAGGCATCTTCTCATGACCCCTCCACCCTCCTCCACCCCCTTCCACACTGTCCGCTGTGGGATCCTTCCTCATGGCTATAGGAGGCATGTGGAAGTACATGAAGCATTCAGCGAGTTTATCTCATGCTGTTTTTGTATTTATTCAGGATAGCGTTGTAAAAAATAATCAAATTAAACCTAGGTACAACCATAGACTGTATACATAAATGGACATAGCTAACGTATTAACGTAATTGTGAAATTGTAATTCAGTGCTTTTTTGTTTAAGGGGCTGTTTACACGGCCACAAGTTTTCACAAATCCCCAAAGTTCTGACTTCAGATTGGCCTCTCTTTTACACTACAAGCGGAGGTAGTTTCTTTGGGGACAGGAGGACGTTTTAAACTCATAAATACTGAACAAACTGGTTCTCACATGGAGGGATGAGAGTGCAGCCCCGATCTGAGCAGAGATTGGCTGTCTGCAGCTAACTCGCAATTGCAAAATATAATGTTTTTATGTGTCATATATTTTCCGATCTTTATTATAATGTAATAAACATACTTGGAGATTCGTTTAACAGACAAACCCTGCATATTCTACCTTGTGATGTCATGTGGTAATACAGGAAGTGCAAAGTGTGTTTTTAAACTCCATAAACCTTCACTAGAATCAGTTGGATGGTTTCAGACCCAGAATTGCCGCTTTAACTTGAAAACTAACACTACACATCCCATCACAAGGTGGAACTACTAATAAAGGATTACTAAAACATATATAATTAATACAGTACAGTCTATATAAATCCTCATAAGATTTAAGACAACATAACCCACCCAGACAACCCCACATCCACTGACAAACAGACTGGCTCACACTCAAAGGAGCCCAAATGTTTAGACTTTAAAAGGGACTTCCCACTTTTGAATAGCAGGTCTATATAAATATATCAGAGCGAGTGTCAGTATATGATTGTGACCTTAGAGCTTATATATGAAAACAGATAGAGAGGCAGGAGAGAGTGCCGAGTGTGGAGCTGCGCGGGTAATCTGTCTTCACTGACAGCCGACATGGTGGGACAGAGGCGTCACTAATGGGCTTCCTCCTCGCAGTGGAGAGGGAGGGGTGGGGGGCAGAGCACGCAGGGATAGGCACTGCAAAAAAACTAGATCTACATGAGTGAAACTGATGAATGTATTATTAAAGAGCTTGTACCCGATTTTTTCTTCCACATGTTTGAGCAAAATGTTGCCCCAATACTGATATATTGTATAAGTAGCTCTTGAGGTCAAAATATGTCCGCTGCGTGCTGTACAAGTCTAATTAAAAGCGTTTTATTGTCAGATAATCAGGAACTGTACGTTAGCATGCTAGTTGTTGTTGCAGAGAACACAGGGGATACGCACGGCAGAAAACTAGAACTACTCAAGTGCAATTTATTAATACATTTTCCCACATATTTTGAGCCAAATGTATCTTGCCCCCAGTACAGATATATCATATAAGCAGCTTTTGAGGTCAAAATATGTCCGCTGTGTGTTTTATTGTTTTATTGATAATCAGTTTTATTGTTTTATTGATAATCAGGAATTGCATGTTAGAATGCTAGTTGTTTTTAGTGTTACTTTTGGATTTTTGCGGCAAAACTCTGCTCTAGTCTCTGGGAGCTGTGAAAAGTGCTTATAGACAGTGAAAAAAATGCTTGGTTTGCCTTGTCTACTTTGACGGAAGGAATAACTAACCCAGGTACGGCACATTTAATACTTGTTTTTAATAGGTTTGACTAAGTTATGTAATTAGTTTGTTGCTCTTGGTTTTTGGACTTTGGACTGGTAATTTGGGATGGGATCTGGCCGTATGAGGAGCAGTGTGATTGATCTACCAGGTATCCACACTTTAAACTCCGCCCATGCAGCCCAGTGTTTGCAATCAGAAACACCAGGCTGTGAACATGGCAGTCATGTGTGATGTCACAAAGTACTTAAAAATGCAGTGGCCATTGAAGGCAGGAGACACTTTTGACTGTTTTTGACCAGAGAGCTGCAAATTTATCTAATTTGCACTAAAATGGCCAAACAGGACTGGGAACATTAGTCAGTACTATTAAAACACCATGTAGGCAGTTCAGTAGCAAAAACAATCATTCAGACTTCACGAGCATTACATTGGCTTCCAGTCCCTCAATTTCAAAATGATTTTATTGCTCCACAAATCTTTAAACGGTAGAGATCCAAAGCATTTGACAGACCTGCTAACTCCTTATGAGCCCCGTAGGCCCATAAGATCAGCTGGGACTGGTCTCCTGGCCATTCCTCAAGTTCAGACCAAACATGGTGAAGCCTCATTTAGTTTCTGTGCATCCCAAATGTGGAACTCTTTACCAGAAAATCTGCGCCTTGAAATAAGGGCAAATATTTTTGAATCCATATTAAAGACACATGGTTTTAATATTGCTCATGAAACATGAATGGCAAAGCTATCTATGAATGTGTATATTTACTGACTTGAACTTTTAACCAATGGCAAAGTTTTAACTGTCATGATCTCTTGTATTGATTATGTGTAAATGCTGTGAACTCAAATATTTTAATCGCTAAATACTGTGATTTTAATTCTGTGTAAAGCACTTTGAGTTGTCTATGTGCATGAAAGGTGCTCTACAAATAAAATTAACTTGACTAGTTCCACTTTAAACCAGACATATTGTTCTTGTGTCTGCTATATAATTAAAATCGATGACACCCGTGGATCATTATGTTATAAATGTCACATTTTAAATCGCAATATTCATCTAAAACGACTTAATAAAAGAAACAAGTCCACTGACTTTCGTGTTAGAAAACTGCAATGCCCAGTGGGAGCCGACATCACCGTAAACGTCATCACACAGAGAGCCGTGTAGCTGTTGGCTCTTCTGATGGATAGCTGCACATTATGCTAGCGAACAGCTGATTTTTTTTCATTTGTACCAAAAATGTAGAATCTTATGCATAAGAAAATAAAATTGCAGAACAAACTTAGTACAGAGCAGTGGCCGTGTACTGGTGGCGGTGAAAACGGGGATTGTAAAATGACGTCTTGAAAATTGCTCAAAGATTGCTCAAACATCCACAAATCACTCCAATACAACTTTAAGAGAGTAAATGAAAAGGGGATACAACTATAACATGGTTAAAAGTTCTGAAAAGTCGATTTTGCAGAATAGGTCTGCTTTAAGTTTTGTCATCTAAAACATAACAGCAAGGACAAGACCGCAAGTTTTCAATCTGAGAGAAAGAGAGAGAGAAACCGAGAGAGAGAAAGAGATGAAGAAAGAGACAGCAAGGCAGAAACGCAGGAGAGAGAGAGCGAGACAGAGTGCAAGAAAGTGACAGAGTGAGAAAGAGAAACAGAGAGAGCAACATGGGAGTTACTATGGGGAGTAAAAGCACTCTTGATGCAGACAGGTAGAAAGTGGTCCCAGTCTGATCCAGGATGTGCAGGTGTCAGAGTGAGGCCAAGGTCAGAGCAGCACAGCTTCTGTTACAAAGAAACCCGAACTCTCACATTATTCATTGCTCTCAAACCAATCCATCCAGACAAGAGGAGCTGTGACATCTGCAGTACCACATCATAGGGAGGGAATCATGATTAGACAAAGACAAGGCCATAGAATTATAATGATCGGATCCCTCTGATGATCGTATGCTAATTCAGTGATTCAGTGAAGCTTCCCCCCACCCGCTCCTCTGATTGGTCAGCCGATGGTATAAGTGAATATGATATCCGTGATACCCAATATAGGATGTTTGATATAATGAAATATATATATAGTGATATATAGTGATATAGATACGGTGATATCTGATGGTATAAGTGAATGTCTAATCACGGTGAGCCAGCGAGTGGAGTTAATTACATACCTCTTATGTCAATATAAGGACACTGGGTAATGTGCCTGTGTATTTAGAAGTCTTTCTTTAAATGTCTGGGGGAGTTGCAGTGGTGTGAACGGCTCCAAAAATAACGTGTAGCTAATGGGGAAAAAATTTTGAATTAGTTTGAATTATTTGTAACTTGTGCTCTTATAGTTTTTAAAAAAAGGTACTACAATCATAACTGAACGTGGGTTGCCAGAGCCTTAACCTGCAGACCTTAACCTGTTTTTCTCATTCTGATAGCAAACTAGATTTTAGTATTGAACCTGGAAACCCAAATGAGAGACTCATCTAAACCTCACTGCTCTGATTGGATAATTGTTTTGAGACACTAAATTAAAGACTTTACACTTTTTTTACACTAACTAAATTATAACATACATAACTTTGCTTTCATGTCCAATGTTTTTGTAATTAAGAATAAATAATCAACACAACTGTTATCAGTGAAAGCTATATTTGATTAGAACATGCCTACCTTGTCTCTGGGGGCACAGTTTACATACAGTTCCTTTAATTTTAGTTCAAATTTGTTTTTCCTGTGGTTATTGTTTATGGCGAAGGTGACTCACTGTATTATGCAATATTTTTTTTATCTCTAACGTAAGCTACAACAATAGGCTTTGTGCAACTCACTGTTAGTGTCACTACTTCCTGTTCAATTATATGAGGTTTTTGCCGAGTCATGCTAAAATTAATAAGTAATCAAAGATAAGGCAGTGGGCAGGGCGCTGTGGGTGTATGTCACTGACAGTATGTTAAAAACTACACAAATAAAATGAATACTTCACTGGAGGACACTTCTGTGTTTAGAAAGGGAGATGTTTGTGTCTCATGATAACGCTAATGCTAATTAGGGATAATAAATATTAAACAGCTCCACAAACTGAAGTATTCTACATATAAAAATAATTGGGTAGTGTTTATTTTACCCAGCTCACAAACTGAAGTATTCTACATATAAAAATAATTGGGTAGTGTTTATTTTACTTTATTTGAATTTTAATAAGTTGTTTATTTTATGTTTTACAGTTTTAATAAAAGTGACTGTTAGCTTTGTGCACAGCAGCACAAAGCTAACAGTGTGTGTCTCAGAGCCTATTTGAGATGAAATTAGTACAGTCACTATTATTTTACAACATCTGCATTACAGCAGTAGTACCCAAAGTACCTATAAAATTGTGATTGCTTTCATTTTATTCCTTATTTCCACATTACCCATTTCAACCGTTGTAACAGCAAAATAAAACAGCGCGGTGCAGGCTGGAGGTAATTGGAGGTAGTCGGGCTCTCGTGCAGCGTACATGTTCTACCTGTCAGGAGCCGGGCTGAGCTGGAGACCAAATGAAGACGGATATGGCAGCCCAGTGATCAAAGTAGCAACAGCAGTCAGAGCTCAGCCCGAGCAGCTCCTCTCTGCTTGAAACCTGTCTATGTTTAGGTGAACTTCCAGTCACATCACTACTGTAGCGTTCAACTGGCTCTAAAACAATCCATGTGAGGTGATAGCTCTGAGCTCTGGGGAAGAAGACGAGTGGACAGGCCAATAGTTGAATGATTAGGCCAATCCAGAAGACAGCATTTCTGATATATGGTCTTATAATGGAACAAAATGTAGCGTTTAATTATGTGTCTGTGATCATTTGTCAAATTATCCTTTCTTTCAACTTTTTGTAGAGTGGCACCAAAGCATATCGGAGAATTCCAGAGAGAGTTGTAGTTTCATCTTCTCAAGGAACAGTGACGGAGAAGTTTTTGCTTTCAACCCAAAAGAGCGAAGAAGCTATAGTGGCAGAATCAAACCCATTTGGGCTTATATTATTATCAATTTTTAACGTTTACACTGTGGTGGTATTATCTGCTAACACATAAAACACTAAACATATTTAGATTGCCATGTTACTTTTTATTGTTTTGAAAATGTTATATTGGTTGGAAACAATGGATTAACATGTTTTATAAGTTTCACTTTTTGACACTCTGAGTCCCCCCTCCCTTTGCTCTCCATGTTAAGTCACCCCCCCCTTCAGAGCGCAATAACAACACAACATCACATCAGGTTTGTCAAGTTGTTGTGTACAGTTTTGTATCATGCTTTTGTATATTTATGTAGAATTGTTGGCTTGTGGGCTGAGCATTGGACAGAATCGTACAGCTAACCGTAAAAAGGGTTTGGATAGGGAGAGTTTGCTGGATTAGTCAAACATGCATGGATGACATATAAAACCAGACCTGAATCTAAACTTCTGGGGGGCCCTAAGCAAAATCTGACATGGGGGCCACCTCTGTGCCACTCTGTCAACATCCACCTAAATGTATCCTTATTACGCACATCAAGAGAGTGAAGGGAGAGGACCATCGCAGAAAAAATGTTAATATTATTAGACATTTTCCTGTTATTTTAATGTGTTCCAGTTGGCTACATTTATGGATTCTGTAATGTTATAATGTAGTAATGCCACACTAGGCGATTAAATAGGACAGTCTCCAAATGTAACACTTTGATTTAGGCCTACTCATAAATATTAGGCTGACCATCTTTTATAATAATGGGATAAGCCTATGCACTGACATGAAAACTTTCACTGTAGCATCACTTCATGATCCTGTTATTGGCGTTCAATAAATGCAGGAATACTAAATAAATGTGTGACTAATTAGGGGAGGATTAAACATATTCATCTGCGTATAATATGCACACAAATAGCGCATAGCCTACATTAGCGCAAAACTCATTAATTATGCATGAAAACGTTTATGGGTTATTCGCTCGCCCAGCAAAGGCTTCTCTATTAACAACAATAAGTAACTTGTTACAGCCCATAGTGTCTGTCTGTTGCCCTGACTCACGTCACATCAAGAATTGAAACATGTGATACACTTGCATCACGTTGTCCTGTGTTTATGAGTGAGGGAGAGGAGGGAGGGGTCGGGGCTCAGCAGTGCGGCGTAGTACAATCCATTTGACCAATCAAAGTGATATTTATGCTGAGGAGAAGTAGATTGAGAGACAGACAAGAGTGCTAAAACTATTGGGACTAGGGAGGCGGGTCCTTTTGCAGCTGAGGGGCCCTACGCAGCTTGTGTAATCTGCGTATAGGAAGATCCGGCTCTGTCTAAAACCTCTTCGGGCATGTTTTTGATGAGGGAACAACGTTGTAGCATGGTAGAAAAGCTAAAAAAAAAGATTTTCATAATACTTGATCTTGAATAAAGAAGGAACTACCCCCAGTGAAGGCTCTATAAGGCGATCTTGTGCTATTCACTTGACATTTTGTAGTTCCATTTTCTCAAGGAAGTTTAGCTTCTTCACTCTTTTAGGTTGAAAGCAAATAGTGGTGGAATCAAAACTATTTGGGCATATTCTGTTACGAATTCTTTCAAGTTTTCATTCAACAGATTTTTTTCTAGATGAATGGCTGGGTCATAATTTACTTTGATGGGTTATTAACCATTTTTGACAGAAAACCCGGGCTTTTAAGTCCATTCAAGTGAAAACATGCTTCACAGTCTGATTGATTTATACTAGATTCTATCCAGATGACAATCGATGAAACTTTACTTACAACAGAACACTCTTGGATTGACATAGATTACATCAGCATCTCTTTTGTGAGTTAAATTACATTTCTGCATAGTTTAAACGAAAGCTGGCACAAAGATCAGCTTTTCTGTCAGCACAAATAATGTGTATATGTCCAGTAATTACTGACATATTATCAAGCAGTCTTGGAACCGATACCAAACCACGAAACAACTAAAAACATAACGCAATATGCATAACTGATTTATAGAAAGACTTTTTATAGACAATTTTGGCATAGAATTCATTACTTCATTGCATCTCTTGTTTTCCTGTAACTTCTACTGGTAAGTACAGGGCTGTGTCCTGTCTCTCTTATTATTCATCTCTCTACACTGATGACTGCAGGACCAGTCAATCCAACAGTTACAAGGTTAAGTTTGCAGACCCCCTCATAGCCGCACAGCTCAAGTCTCACTGAATTTGTTCAATGGTGTGATAAATCCCATCTCAACCTCAATGTCAAAAAGACCACCAGCTATCCATGCTGACCATGCGGGAATAGTAGAGGAGTACAAGTACCTGAGAACTTTTTATCATCAACTGATATTTGCTTCAAACACAAATGGGATTGTCATGATGTCAGCCTAAGCATCAAGTCAACATTTTACAACTAATTCACCAGGTACTCTCACTTTCTCCTGCATATGCTAACTCCATGTCTGTACAGAATAAAAGGAGGCTGCAGAACAATGTAAAGTCTCTTCCAAAATAATTGGACTCCCTGTAAGAACTCTGTCTTTCTCCTGTGAGCGGCAATCTATGAGGAGAGGCACCAAGGTCCACCAGGACCCTGACCCTGAACTTCTGTATGAAGACTACTAATGTGCTTAAATCACCCCTAGGGGATGAATAAAGCTGATTGATTTCTGGAGATGGGGGGTCCACCAGCTGATGGCCCTGGACCTAGAATGTCATTAAACCTGTCTATCTTGAATTTATTCAATTATAGGTGCTCAAAATGCTAAAAAATAAATAAATAAATAAAATACTTAGACGTAAGACAGACTTTATTGATGTCACCAGCTTACATGGTAATATAAAAGGATGTTCTATGATTTAATGTTGAAAATGACACTCTATTGTCTAAAGAAAGCATGTTTTTTATTATCATCGTGGTATCAGAATCGGTATTGAGTATCGAGTCTATTCCGAAATAGAGTTTCAAATTTTAGTATCGTGACAACACAAATGGAGATAGACAAGTTTAATACCATACTTCCAGGCAATGCAATAACACAGCATAGAGACAAGCAGGTTGCGTACCCATCACTTGAAAAGTTACATAATGCACCTTTAAATATGGACTAAGAATGTTATGACATCACATAACCTAAACCAATAATGCGCTATACTGCTGTGTCATAACTGCCATTATCACCCATTATCATATCTGTCTTACCCTCTTTGAGCTGGAGCAGCACAGTGGGGTCGTGGGGGTCACTGCAGAAGTAGCCAGAGCCCTGAGAGTCCCAGAAGAGCGCGTCCTGTCTCAGTTGAAGCTCCTCGGCCCACTGCAGCCACTCTGTCTGGAAGGTCGCCTCGTACAAGTCCAGCAGCCCACTGATCACAAAGGCATAGTCGTCCAGGAAGCCCGCGATAGGACGGGAACTGGGACAGAAGAAACACTACATATGAAAAGAACTGCAGATGATTAGTATTTTAGTCAGTGAGTCACCAATCACTCATGCATCAGGCTGAACTTCTCTGAATGTGACATTTTTATAGAGTAATGACACCTATACACAGAAGGGGTCAGGTCTCTGCCAACAGAGCTCATTCTGAAAGCTCCAGAAAGCCTCCGATTAACCCAACCCAACAGTTCTATCTAGGGGTGCACCGATACCGATTTCGATACTATAGCTTTAAGTATCTGTCAATACCCGATATCAACCAATACCAGCGCAGAGACTGAAAATAGCATTTATTTCCTTAAAACAAAAACCAGAATATCGTGTGAACCGTTATTAGGAAGCTGATATCTGAGCCAGCATTGGTTTTCTGGGTCAGATATCAGCATCAACAGATGGTAGTATTGATTGTCGTAAATAAATAGGTTTTCTCTTGCTCATGTCTTATTTTAAAGGTCCTATATTACGCAAAATTTACCTTTTGTGAGCTTTAAGCCATGTTAGAATTTTGTACCTCATCAAAAACATTCCTGGATTTGTGTTTTGTTTCATTCACACAAGTTTATAAGTAACCCTGTATTATTAGTCTGTCTACACCTCCAAAGCTCAAAATGCTCTGTTCCACCTTGTGATAAAGCAGTAGTTTTCAAGATAACAGAAAATGCTCTTTCCACCTTGTGATAAAGCAGTAGTTTTCAAGATAACAGCTACCTTTTACCTTTAGTTCAGTGGAGATTGGCATTTCCAGGGATGAAATTATTCAAATGTTTCTCATGAAAGTGTATGGCGTAAAAACACAGTGGGGCACTTCCTGTATAATCACATGACACGCACACTCACAAGGTGGCACAGAGCGTTTTCAGTTTGGGAGAAGAACTCACCTAAATATGCAGGGTTTGCGTGTTAAACGTGTGAATGAAACAAAACACAACTCTATGTTTTTGATGAGGAAACAACATTATAACATACATCAGAAAACAGCGGAACATGGGGCCTTTATTTAACCACATGATGTCTTGAGATTAAAGGTTTTGATAATAATGGTTAAAAATTTGGCACCCTGATGTTACTGAGTGCAGTGGGTATGCCGGTGACAGGCGGCCCGATAGGATAGTGTTTGGGGACATTCGTGGACGTATACAAGGGGACAGTGTCATAGAGGTGGAGAGGGGCTGAGGACACATGATAAGACAAGATAGGCCAATGAGAGGGCTGAGCCGATACAGACAGGGCTGATTCATGTGTCTAAATGAGACAGAAGACAGAAGAAAATGACAGTGCAGCCTCTATGCACCTGAGATCTGGGACAAGTCTGGAACAGAACAAAAGACAAGTTCAAAATGTAACTGTCAGGTTTGAAAAAAAAAACGTGATTAGATTTGAGATTCTGACTGAAATGAGAGAGCGATCTGCATTAAATGTGCGCTATGTAACTTTTCTGGTGGTATGTTCCGATTGAAATGTTCCAAAGTATGGCATTAAATGTTTAAATCTTGCACTTATTTAATTACCGTATTTTCCGGAGTATAAGTCGCCCTGGAGTATAAGTCGCACCAGCCAAAAAATGCATAATAATGAAGAAAAAAACACATATTTCACATATAAATCGCATCTGAGTATAAGTCGCACCCCCGGCCAAACTATGAAAAAAAGTGCGACTTATAGTCCAGAAAATACGGTAGTTATTTTTATTGCTCACAAATACCTCTTATTGTGAGTGTACGTTATTTTCTGATCTAGGTTATAATGTTGTTTCCTCATCACAAACACACCTAGAGTTTGTTTTGTTTCATTCACACATGTTTAACACGCAAATCAGCAGATTTAGGCTGAGTTCTTCTCTCAAACTGAAAACACTTTGTTCCACCTTGTGATGTCACGTGGTAATACAGAAAGTGCTCCACTGTGTTTTAAACTCCATACAGCTTCACTAGAATTATTTGGATAATTTCAGCCCTGGAATTGCTCTCTACTGAACTACAGGTAAAAGGAGCTGTTAACTTGAAAACTATAGCTTCATGACATCACAAGGTGGAACAGAGCATTTTGAGTTTTGGGGATGTAGACAGACAGATGTGTGAATGAAACAAAACACAACTCCCGGTATGTTTTTAAAGAGGTAACAAAATTCTAAAATGGCTAAAAGCTAAGCTAATCAATTTTGCATAATACAGGACCTTTAGTAGAGGCACTAAATCTAAAATATTCTGCAGAGCGGCTTTAAGAAGTATGACCAGTTTTAAGCAGTAGGCTTTTCGGAAGGTTATGACCTCACATGCACACCGTTAGTCTCTCTGTAAGGTTATCAGTTTTGTCTCTCACACTCTTCCATATCACCTGTGTCTGGAGAGGTGACAACTTGAGACAAGACTCAAGTGGCCCTCACTGACCTGGGCTGTGAGTACTGGTTATGTCTGTCCGGAACTGAGCAAACGGGGACCAACGAGCTATAGCAGAATTCCAACATGAAGCAGCAGCAGTCTTCCAACTTGTGGAGCTTAAAAGTTTATTGTAATGTTTGGCTTCATCTTCTATAGGCAATGCATATAATGTTAAATTGAGACAGGACGGGTAACATGTTTTTTGTTAACCTGCAGATTGTGTATGGTTGGACAGGCACAATGGGACAATGGACCTTCACACAAATATTAATGATCAGGTTTAACACAGTAAATTCCCTTTGCCTCTCATCTAAGAGACATCATCACATGTTTAACTCAGAAAATATCATGGTTAAATAGTGTAGTTAATTTTCCATCCATCCATTTTCTTCCGCTTATCCGGGGCCGGGTCACGGGGGCAACAGTCTAAGCAGGGACTCCCAGACTTCCCTGACCCCAGACACATCCTCCAGCTCCTCCGGTGGGACCCCAAGGCGTTCCCAGGCCAACCGAGAGACATAGTCCCTCCAGCGTGTCCTGGGTCTGCCCGGAACACCTCCCTAGGGAGGCGTCCAGGGGGCATCCGGAACAGATGCCCGAGCCACCTCAGCTGGCTCCTCTCAACGTGAAGGAGTAGCGGCTCTACTCCGAGCTCCTCACGTGTGACCGAGATCCTCACCCTATCTCTAAGGGTGCACCCAGCCACCCTGCGGAGGAAGCCCATTTCGGCCGCTTGTATCCGCGATCCTGTCCTTTCGGTCATTACCCAGAGCTCATGACCATAGGTGAAGGTCGGAACGTAGATTGACTGGTCTGTAGTTAATTTTTTGTGTTTTTTTTTTAGCTTTTAACCATGTTATATTGATATATCCTTGTTAAAACCCTATGAGAAGCTGTATATTTTCTCATTCACAGCTGACGCTACGAACCACTAAGTCTTGCACTATATTTCTAATTTTATCAGGAATCTGCAGATAAATAAATAAATAAATTCCCAATTCATGAAACCCTTTTGTGTTTCTTTTTTTTTTTTTGTCCATACATCAATTTACTTTAGTTAATCACCTTAGCCAGTTTATAGCCTGTAGCTTTTACAGACCCTGTTCTAGTGTATTTGCCTTTTTAAAACTTTCATAATAACTGGTACCAGGTAGGTATTATTATTATTATTAAATTATTCTAAGTTATACCACAGAAAATGTCAACAGTAAGTATTTAAAGTGGGACCAAACACCTAAACTCCACCCATAACCACATTTTAAATAGAGCTGCTAAACTGAGCAGTACCTGGAGGACTAAAGGGGAGAGTGAGGGAGGGAGGAGGGGCGGGGTCTAGAGGTATAAGGAACATTGTGATTGGTCTAACAGGTATCCGCACTTCAAAAGTCCGCCCCTGCGGCTGTCCTGTGTGATGTCACATAGTACTTGAAAACGCCACTGAAGGCAGCACAAAAAAATGAGCAGTAGGAGCAGTTTTTAATGCTATTAAAACACCATATGCACAATTTAGTAGCAAACAAAATGGACTTAGTGTGTAGTTCCACTTTTTAAAAATACTGTAGAACTTTTAACTCACTCACAGTAACTTACATAGCAGCTCTGATTAGGCAAACAAAAATACATCAGGACAGCAAACGCATCACCTGTAGCTCGCTTAGCCTCTCTCTCTTTCTTTTCCCATCCTTTCTGCCCGTCCCCGAAGGCCACATTACGCACCCACCATCCACCCCATCATCTGGTGTCTTTGCCATCAGCTGCTACCCCGTCCCGCTTCCTATTAACCCAGTTAGGCACAACACCTACCATTTCTCCCGCTAATTTACAACACGCCCCATATGCGCTCGCCATGACACATCAATTAACCCATGCATGGAGGAAAAAATAAACATATAGTGCCAGTAAGCTAGCCAATGTTAGCCGGACGTTTATGGATGGGCTGTTAGCTGCGGAATAAGGTTATATAGAGATGTGGTGAAAGCTAGTTTAAGTTACAAATGGTACATTGTAGTGGGACATAGTTGGACATGTTATTTCTGCTGATGGGGGGATTCTTTAACTAGGGCACAGCGGTGGGTAACAGAACGAGGACATGTGGACTAAGGAGGAGTAAAGTGGGTTGTTGGGGAGAATGGGCAGGTGAGGAGCGGTGCATCGCTGGGGTAACCGTAGCTAGCACCTGTTTGTCTACTTTGAGCTCAGGGGAAATAAAAGGAAATAATGCAACATGTTTGTTTTTTCCATATAAGCTTTGTCCTGTTGCCATAATAATGCCATATTACCACCGACTATTTTAAACAGGTTACTCTAGACACCACAAATATATGACCACATTTGCATACTTAGAAATGCGTTTACTGTTTTATTTACTAGATAATCAACCTCCTTGTTCTATTTCTGAGTTAGTATTTTTCCCAAACAAAGTCATTTGAAGCAAGCTGCACCTCTAATCCCATTCCAAGTGTATGATGGAGGCTTCAGCTCCAGACGGCTTCATGTAAATGCAGCTAATCAGGTTATTGTGCCTGTGAACATTCCTGTGATTTCCTGCCATAACCTGGTTTACCTCTATAGCTCTGCCTCCTTCTGCTCACTGTGGAGAACTCAGAAAAGACACCGGGAGCTCTTTCATTTGATTTAGCAAAGGAAGAGAATAGATAATAATACATTTGACCTAACTTTCAGAGACAAAAGTGGTCACGGTAAACTAACAATAACTAGCATGCTAACACGCACTGATTATCGGACAATAAATTTGTAATTAAATGCAGACGGACATAGTTTGACCTCAAGAGCTGCTTATACAATACGTCTGTAATGGGTCAAGACAAATTTCGCTCAAATAGAAAAACTGGGTATAGGGTATATATTTCTGGACTTTTGTAATTAATTTCATGTTTTAGCACATTTCTGGTGGATTGCAAAAAAAAAAAAAAAAAAAATGGGGATATTTCCGTGTGTATGGGCAGATTGAAAATGTAGGTGGGCAAAAATGTGGTATACTTGGCCCATTACCAATATTAGACCAACCTGAAGTTATATAAACAAAAATTGCCTGACACATTTTCGATTACCGTATTTTCTGGAGTATAAGTCGCACCAGCCAAAAAAATGCATAATAATGAAGAAAAAAAAATATTCTGAGTATAAGTCGCACACACCGGCCAAACTATGAAAAAAAGTGCGCCTTATAGTCCGGAAAATACGGTAATCAAAAGTTGACATGGAATAACACCAAAATAGCATACTTACATTTGCTCCACCTCCATCTGGTCTCCACGGTAACATGATCTGAGCATCATCTGCCTGTCGGGGTCCCATAGGTGCTCCTTCAGGAAGTTCCCGGCCTGCACCGCTCTCTCCAGCAGGTCCTTGTCCCCCAAAACTGATCCCACCCGTGCATAGGCTGACAGCATTAGACCTTGGGAACAAAAGACAAATAATGTTAGAAACAATGATAGAACCAGTACCATTTAAACCATAATATACTTAATTCAGGTACAGCAAGAGACAGTGTCAGCATTACTAAAACGACAAGGAGCCTAAATACTATAACTAAAGGTGTACTATGTAACTTTTCTTGTAGGGGATCTACTGTTTGTCCATGAACCAGGAAGTGCGCTGTTAGCATGTTAGTTGTTGTTAGCATTACTGTGACGGCAAAACTCAGCTCTGGCCTGTAGAAGTTACACTGCAAAAAAGTCAACTGAAAAAATAAGAAAAAACATACCAAAACAAGAAAATTATTACTTAAAATAGGCAAAATTATCTGCCAACAGACCAAAAACAATGTTTACTTGACAAGATTTTCAAAAATAAGAAAATACTAGCCCCAAATCACCCACATTTAAAAAAAAAGTCTTTCATTAACCACAACCAAATATATGAAAGTTGTCAAAATGTTGATCTTTCCGTACATCCAGTTTTTGCAAATGATCATGAATTGGGCCTTGTGTCAGAGACTGGGAATATGCAGGAGCTCAACAAAAAGCTATTTGGGCATCAGAGAAGTACAGCATGCGGTGTCATTAAAATGGGTTGTTATTCATGGTAATAAATATATAACCCACAAGTCCTTGGTCTTAGCTAAAGTACTGAATGGCAGTATCCCACAGTTTGGACAGCTTGTGAACAGATTTGTTGTAAATTCTACATGCATTTACTTTGAGTGTGAACTGTGTCAAACTCTGCTTTAACAGACAGGTTATGTCATATCAGGTGGAACTTCCAGACAGACCAAACAGATCACACTGACTTAGTGGAGGCAGGGAAGTTGGTGGATTACATGTCTTATTATATCATTAACAGTGGTAGTCTAATATAAGTACAAGTTGTGGAACTACTAAACATTTGAATAATTTATTTTCATGTGAACTGCATACTGGACATTTGATCTTATAGTCTGATAATGAGAAACACATGCTTGATGTAATATTATATGAAAAACAAATAAATATGTTGACAATTAATTTAAATGATTGGCATTCTTGATTTGAAACTGTTATTCTGTTCTTCTTGTTACAAGATCATGGGGATCTTGAAACTAGACAGAATGACTTATGCAAATGCAGTTGTGTTCCACTGAGTGTTGTTCATACATCTTGAAATCTAATAAGTTAGAGAGAGATAACTTCAGCCATCATGTCCTCTAAAACATCAACTTGTATGTTAGACCCTATTCCAGACTCCCTCTACTTATAGATCCCATCCTTAATATAATAAATACCTCATTAGAAAATGGCTTCAAATATGCAGTGATTAAACCACTGAAAAAAAAATTATCTTGAACCTGATATTAGCCAACTACAGACCTATCAGACCTATCAGACCTAATCATGTAGTTGTAGTCAAATGGCTTTGTCATCATCTACAGGCTAATAACTTAGTTGATGTAATTAAGTTACTGAAGTTTTTCAATCAGGATTCAGAGTTCACACAGCCCAGAAACTGCACTACTTAAAGTTCACAAATGACTTGTTATTAGCTGCTCACAATGGACTGGTCTCAGTCCTGGTTCTGTTGGACCAGAAGTCCTTGGTCTGAGACCATCGACCATAACATTCAACTGCAGAGATTAGAATGTGACATAGGTGTCAGAGGGGCAGCCTTCAGCTGGCTCATATCCTATTTATCGGATAGGTACCAGTTTGTTAATGTGAACCAGGGCTCTACTGGTCCAACCCTGTTCACACTTTATGGAAAACATAGCATTAATTTCCACTGCTATGCTGACGACACACAGCTGTACTTATCAATGGAGATCAGACTGATTAAGTGCTTGTGTGAAGGACATAAAAACCTGGATGACACACAAAAAACACAGGTCATTGCCTACGAGCCGTACGCCCCAAAAGCTCTTTAAAAATCTTTCAACTGGTTCAATATGCAGCAGCCAGGCTCTTAACAAGAACTGAAAGAAGAGAGCACCCCAGTGCTAGAGTCACTTCACTGGCATCCTGTCGCTTTTAGAATTAAATTTAAAGTTCTCCTCCTGACATATAAAGCCATAAAGGGCATAGCCCCATCCTATCTGCAAGATGCTATGTTACCATATTATCCAAACTGGTTTCTAGAGTGTCTAAAAGCACAGTAGGAGGGAGAGCTTTCAGCTACCAAGCTCCTGTGTTATGGAATCAGCTCCTGCCCATGTCAAAGAGGCCCCCACAGTCTCTACATTTAAGACCGGGCTTAAAATGTTCCTCTTTGAATTAGTTTATGGCCAGGCTAGTTAGAAGCAGAAATAAAACCCACAGTTTTACCTAAGCTGCCTAAGGAGCAACTATGCCGGGGGAAATATGGCAACCTGAGCACTATCCTCTGTTTCCTCCTACTTTCCCTGTCAACACCATTCACTGTTCAGTTCACCTGGAGTCTGTTCATTACTATTCACAAGTTCACAAGCTCCCTGTCCCACTCCCCTCTGGGGAAAGCAACTGTTTCAGATGCCTGGCCGCTGACCGCCCATTGATGACCTGTTTTGTGGAGCTGGATCCTCCCCTTCCCTCACCTGGCTGGACGACCCAATGCCTGGCTGGAGGATCCCTACTCTATCCCGGATGAGCCGTCCCTTAGTCTTGAGGGGGCTCTGGCCCGACAGACTTGAACTTTATCTGCAAATGGATGTGTGTTAGTCCTTGACACATGGGTTTCCAGTTCCTTAACCTGCAAACAGAGAACACATACAAGTGCAGGTGCTGGGCTTTAGGTAGTGAGGATTCAGAGAGTCTTTTTAGGTTTAAATCAACTGGATTTCAGCATTAAAACAACTCAAATGAGAGAATCATGTGAGGCTCATTCTGCTTTCTGATTGGATAATCGTCTTGAGAACCAAAACACCAATTTATAACATAAACAACATGGCTATCAAGTCCAATGTTTTTTGTACTAAAGAATAAATCAGCATTACAACTGTTATCAGTAAAAGCTATAATCGATTTTGATATGTCTACCTCATACCTGAGGACACAGATAGGTCATGGAATTCCTTCAGTTCCTTTAAGTAAAATACTACCTACTACCTTTAAAGCTAAAAAAAATGTTCTTCTTTCTCTTCTTAAGCACCACACATTCCAGACCATGTACCCTCCTTCCCTACTCCCTCCCTTTGTCCCCTCTGGTCCTCTTTCAAGTCCTGAATCAAAGACTCAGAGTGCAGGGTGGTTCTTCAAAGTGGCACAGCGGAGAATAGGTGATTAACACAGGCCTTCTTTATTACAGGGATGAAGTGAGAACTCGGAACTCCTCAGTTTGGCACTGTCTCTCATTACTTTGTATAGCCTGCAACACAAACCCCGAGTGGATTTCATTGTCATTAGCCACATCTAAGGTAATGACACAGGCAAACAATGTAGTAAAAATAGCCTCAAAGTAATGATTTAGGTTCCTGTGCACTTGTAAAGATAGAGTAAAAACTTAGCTAGCATATTCAGGCTCAGAAACAAAAATTTAAAATCGGCTCACGTTTCAATCTAGTGAACCAAAATGAACTGAACTGAATGAAATGAAAAAGCAGTACCAGAGCATTTTGTTGTATTACTTGGAAAAATGTGTTGCTGATAAACTAATGCCTATACTGACCTCTTGTGGTGGAGTTTTGGAAATTATTATTATTCTTATGGCGTTGGCATTTTACCCACCTCTACTTGGTCTCAACAATGGTGCACTGATGTACATTTTTAAAGGGAGGGTCCGTCACCCAGGGATGTGCACAGACATTTTGAGGGGCAGGTGCTCAACCAGAGAAAAAAGGGCACTTTTCCATATCTCTTAAAATGAACATATCCATTTCTTTTTCCTTTTTTTTTAAGTAAGCAAATATGACTTTACTTCTTTACCGATTACTCTTGGATGTGCGGCTGCTGAACATTTAGTAGCAAAGCTTTGTGAAATATAGGTGCATGAGCTGAGGAACCAAAAAAATTATTACAAAAATGACAGACAGAGCAAAAAAGGATGATGAGAGGAGATTTTTGATAAAATAAAACTAATTTCCTGTGGGACAGTGGGCTATTGGCCCATTTGTTGTAGCTACTTTCCTCCAAGATACAAAACAGTCAATTGTTTATTAGACTATAATAACTGGCGTACTTTTATCCCATAATTGTTATTAACTCCCATTTCAGAAATACTGATCACTTGTGTCAGTTATGACAGTGGTTCTCTGTGGAGCCCCAGTGCTCTGCTCTCTCCCTGGCTCCGCCCCTGCTCCATCGCACTGAGCGCTCCCTGTCTGTGAGCTGCGGCCTCACAGTGGGCTGTAGACAAACGTTCCAGGCAACAGTCTTAAAACTTTTGTCCATTTCTTTTATGAGAAACGAGAAATCTTTCCCAAGAAATGCACCGGGCATCACAGTGGTATACTATAGATGTATTATGCCATAAGCTGTTTTGCTCATAATATTGTGAATATGAAGCAAATGGTCAAAAAGTAAAAACTGGCTAAAAGTTTAGGTGGTGTCGAACATCGTTATGGACTCTAAATTGTTCCTTCAGTCTTTGATTTGGCGTTATGTGCAGTTAAGGCACACAAGTGGAGTCTGCAACCGGCAGACACACATGAGGCAGGAGAGGAGAGCGGCAGTGAAATCTTTAGATAATAGCTTATTGTTGAGTGTTTAAAACATATTTTACACATCTGCTGTCTTCATGGGGCAAATATTAAACCTAAAAAAAGTAGAGCCCAAGCACCACCTTTGGCTATAATATTCCACAGTATGACATTAAATATTTCATATCTGCCCATGGAGAATGTTCCAAAGTGTGGTTTCATATCTGTCCATGGAGAATGTTCCAAAGTGTGGTTTTAACTTTTCATTTCCATGGAATCGGGCAGGTGACGTGCCACCTTCGGAATGTTCCATACAGTACCTTTAAACACTAACATTGTGTAGATCATTATTTTACATTTTTGTTCATTACTGCAATATTTATCTAAAACAGCTTAAAAAGGTCCAGATTCACATGTTTTTATCAATGAAAAATTGCTCTGTGGCATTTGTATGACTATGACTCTGATTTATTTTTAAATAATCACAAGTAAAAACAAAGCCATGGGTGGGGATAGGGGGTAGGTGAAACTGAAACTTCTGTGAACTCAAGCCTCAAATGCAGGACAACACAGAATTACTCAAACATGCAAGAATAAATTGAAATACTACTCTGATCATGTAAATTATGAGGGAACAATGTTATAACATGTTGAAAAGCTTATAAAAGCCTGTTTTACATAATGTGTCTCCTTTAAAGTGGAACTAAACACTAAATCTGTTTTTTTGCTACTAAACTATGTACCGGTATATGGTGTTTGAATAGCACTGTCTACTGTTGCCAGTCCTTTTAGAGCAAACTTTTGCAGCTTTGTATTCAAAAAGTGAGTGTGTGCTGCCTCCAGTGGCCATTGCAATTTCAAGTACTATGTGACATCACACAGGATTGCTCTGATTACAGCCAGGTGTTTCTGATTACAAACACCTGGTTGCAGGGGCGGAGTTTGAGGTGTGGATACCTGTTAGACCAATCACAATCTTCCTTTTACCCCCAGACCCCGCCCCTCATCCCCCCTCACTCTCTTCTTTACTACTTTAGTACTCAAAGTACTGCCCACGTTAGCAGCTCTTTTTGCAATGTGGTTGTGGGCTGAGTTTAGGTGTTTTGTCCCACTTTAAATTATATAAATTAAAACACAACCAGCAGCCAATGAGAGCCAAGAGACCAATTCTCCATGGAACTATCCCAAGCAAATTATGACGATACTTTGAGATGTATGGGCAGAGCCAGCAGAGGGCAATTTGTCATCAGGGAGGCCCAGGGGACTACACACTTTATACTCATGATGAAAACAGCTCCAGTCTGAGAAGAGTAGCTTAGTGAAAAGGCCAACTACGCAGAAGCACATTAAGGATTCGTTACGTAGGAGTAGAACCACAGGAGAGCAGTGCTGAGTGATACTGGGCCAGAAATGTAACCACAAAAAATGGTTTTAATGTCCGATTTATGCAAATATAGGAAGTACAGGGTCACTACGGCAACATAAACATTTTAATGAAAACTCTAAAGATGTATGATAGTTCTTGATTGTTAGTGGCTGGAGTTAATACCAAGGAGGTAAAGAGGAACTGCCAGGACATTTCAAAAAGCAGTAATATGGACTTCGCACACTTTTTCCACCACACGTTAAAGTCACTGTACCTGATTTTTACTGCCTTAAAAACGCGAAAAACAGACCTAGCTAATTTTAAACAGTTTGCAGTGGTCCAAAGTTATTCCTCACTTACCATATGCATTCAGAGCATCCTAATTATTCATGATGAGTTTACAGGGGTATTTTACAATTATCAAAGACCAGAGCGGAATTTTGCCATCACGGTAAAGCTAAAAACAAGTAGCATGCTAACGTGAACTTCCTGATTATGAGACAATAATATCTATAATCAACAATCAACAATAATATACAACATATCTGACAAATTTTGACTAAATACATGGGAAAAATATATGCTGTACAAGGCCTTTAAACATATGCTAAATTTAATTAAAAGCGATATCCCATCCTGTGAATTCCAATTAAAAAATACTGGCATGTAGTATGGTTTTCCAAACTTACAATTGGCATATTTGGAGGTGAACTATGCAACTTTTCTGGTGCTTGTCTCCATGGAGATTTTAAATCAATTACACATGTTCTTATTGCTCAAAAACACCCTGATAAACTATCAATTTTAATATGAATGAGGTTGCCACTTGACAGATCTGACCTGTAACTTGGCCTGGTGGTGCCATTTGCTTATTTACATGGGGATTTACAAGTTTAATGCCATACTTTAGAACATTCCAGGCAAAGTAATAACATCTCCACAAGCAAGCAACGTCACAAAACCAAATGCACCTATCCAAATGTAACTTCTTTGATTGGAACAACATAATCCCAAATGTGCGCATTACCATTCCAGGAGGCCAGCATCTTTGTGTCCAGGTGCGGGCGTGGCCTGCTCTTCCTCACGTCCGCCATCTTGGCTCGAGCTGTGGCCAGTAGCTCGTTGAGTCTTTTGACGCTGATGCCGAAGTGAGCGGCCGTTAGCTCTTGTGAGTAACGCACGATCAGCACATTCTGTCCCTGCAGCTCCCCGTGGGGGTCCTGGAGAGACACAGCACAGAGACATGAGGACAGGGGAGGCGAGGGGGACGAGGGAGGGGGGTCCTGCTGACTACAACAGCTGTCATATTAGCCTTTTAATGAGAGCGCTTCACACAACTTTAAACACTGGGATGGGTAATTTAACACTTCACATTATTAATGAGACTCACTGGGGGTTTCATTGGAAAAAGTGCAATGCTTTTCAATCATGTAATTTTTTTATTTGTGGATATAAGTTAAAATGGGGGTATTACACTTATATGGGGTATTAATAGTTAACACATAACATATTTAGGTCACTGTGTTACATTTTATTGTTTTGAAAATGCTATAGTTGACAAAAACAATGTATTAACATGTTTAATAATTTTCAGTTGCACTTTCACTTAATGAAACTACTGCACATCGCATCATCATCAGGTTTGTGAAGTTGTAGTGTACTGTTTTGTATCATATATATATGACATGGGCTTGTGGCTGAGCACTGGACAGAACTGTACTGCTTTGGATAGTTCCCGGGAGAGATTACTAGATTACTCAAACGTACATCTGTGACATATAAAACCTCTTCAGACATGTTTCTGATGAGGTGTTATAACATGGTAGAAAGCTCCAAAATGTTGATTGTGCATCATACCCCCTTTAAAAGCAGGCATCAGGTACAAAAATCACATCACAGCTCAATTCAAGGGGAATCGCAGAAGGATAAAAGTGGACTAGCCAAAAATGTACTATATAAATCCAATATTACTAAAGTATAAGTAAAAGATGGCCATTGGAGTAGCTAAAGGTAAAGTGGCAAGGTATGAATGGATTTTTGCCATCTCTGAAAATAAAACTTTTATTTATTTATTTATTTTTTTCCAAATTTAAAGAGGGGGTATTATGCTAAATTAATTTTTTAAGCTTTCTACCATATTATAATGTTGTTCCCTCGTCAAAAACATAGCTGAGGCTTTAGATGTCAGCCATGCATGTTTGATTATTTTAGCTATTTCTGCCATTTGAACCCCCCTTACTGTTAGCTGTAAGATTCTGTGCAATGCTCAGCCCACAAGCCCACGTCACCCATGCTCCCACATGACAATTCTCCATAAATATACAAAAACACGATACAAAATTGTACACAACAACCTGACAAACCTGAAAAGATGTGCAGTCGTTTCATTAGTGGAATGCACGCTGATTGTGTTGCGCTCTGATGGGGGAGTGACTTAACGAGGAGGACAAAGAGAAGGGAAACTAAGAGCGTTAAAAACTAAAGTGAAATTTTTAAACATGTTAATATGGTGAATATAGCATTTTCAAAACAATAAGAGGTAAAATGGTCATCCAAATGTGTTAAAATGTGTAAAATACCCCCTCTTTAAAAGAAGTTTTACGTTAACGTCTAACTAGAAAGCACAAGCAAACCCTTGTAGAACTACTGTTATTCTTCTACATGTACATATATCCACAGTAGTAGGTTTCAAATATAATATGACCTCAGCAAACTATCCTAACTGCACCCTTTGTGATTTTGAGATTGCGACGATTCAAACTGTGATTTCAATTTAATTCTGATAAATCTTGCAAGCTCTACTAGCGGTCATGCTGTTCAGGGCAGCTGTGGCTACCACTGCCCACTGTGGAGAGTGAATCAATTGATACTTTGCAGTGACATCATGCTGGTGGGTTCTGCATCTATGTCTATGGAGGGATGTTAAGCAGTTACCATGGTGACACAACGCACACATTAGCAAACACAGTGAAACAATGTTTTTAGATAGTCTGAAAACTCAAGAAAAAATACAAAATAGATTTAAGCAACACGTTTTCAGGAGCCTGTGGTCAAAACAAGCTTTCATGGTCCTGTTTAGGGGTTTGATTTTCAACAAAAAAAGGTGAGAGTGACTAACTTAAAAACTGTTCGCTAGCTTGTGACTGTAATGTATTTGAGAGGGACTTATTTAACAGCACAAATCTGATCGCCTGTTGAAGTTCCACCTAAGTCACTCTTTCTGGTCAGATTAAAGTCTAATTTGAGTAACAGAGCTTCTGACAGAGCAGTGCCTCCAGTTAGGTTCACCCCCCCATGGAATGTTGATGACATCATCTGCAAAGTGTCAATATAGCAAGAAATTATAAGACAACTGCCCCATTTAGAATAGTTCATAATATAATCCAGCTCCAAATTGGGGTTTGGGATTGCACTGAAGTCTCTCTGTTACAAGATCCAGGAATATCTAATCCACACATTAATGATATTATAAACTACTTTCCAGATGAACTGTACTGTGACCCATGTGACAAGATGAAATATAGCCTACCTGTTCTGGTGCAACGTTCCCCTGCTCTTTGACCCCATAGTGGTGCATAAAGATGTCTGCTAGCGACGCGGATCCGGTAGCGCCCTCCACCACCTCGGACAGCAGCTCCCGTACCTCCGAGGCGGTCCAGACGCAGAAGGCCCCCTCACGCTTCTCCGCTCCCCCCGACACTGGGACAGAATCTGCATCCTCTGCACTGTAGAAGCCCCCAGACTGGGAATGTCATAGTGTTTTAGTTAGTGCAAGTAGAGCAATGTTATTTTAAAAGGTCAGCATGTATTAGTCAGGTATAAAAAGTACTTAAGGACACATTTGTGTCGGTGTGTAACTTTTCTGGAGGGGAGAAAATTACATGTGTTTTCTGGAACTGAAAAATACACTGATTAATTATTACAGTAATTAAATATTACTGTGAGTGGATTCGCCTCTCCAAAGATCTGAGCTGTAACTGTCTGGTAGTGCCATCTGTTTGCCTCCATGGAGGTAGATACTTAAGTTTAATGCCATACTGTGGAACATGTAGTAGTAGCATATTGTTTTAAAAAAGGTACTACAATCACAACTGAACCTGGGTTGCCAGAGCCTTAACCTGCAGATGGAGGACACATCCAAGTTTTTCACATTCTCAGTATATGGACAGGCCTCATGTGAAAACTCAGAACCTCCAGAATTGACTCACTGAGCTGTAGAGGCTGCACTAGCAATGATTAATTATTGGCTGCAAGTGCTGGAGTTTAGATAGTGATGATTCAGATCAGAGAGAGTAATTTTTAGGTTTAAACCAACTGGATTTCAGCATTGAAACTGGCAACCCAAATGAGAGACTCCTGTGAGGCTCATTCTACTTTCTGATTGGATAATCATCTTTAGAACTAAAACACCAATTTATAAATGGGGCTTTACGTCCAATGTTTTTGTAATTCAAAATAAATCAGCATTAGAATTATTATCAGTAAAAGCTATGTTTGATTTGAACATGTTTACCTTGTATCTTAATGCTAGATTTCTATACCAACAAAATGCCTCTGTTTAATGAAGATGTGAAGGTTAAAAACAACAGCCTTTGAAGCAACTAATTAGTAAAAATAAGCATCATAGTGGAGGTAATTAGAGCGCTGAAATGATCATGAGTCTTGTAAAGGAAAACAAAAGGTTAAATGTGCATATTATTAAAACATGTGAACAAAACACAAGCCTTGCAAAATACTTGAAAGCACGGCTGGTTCATCAAACAAGCTAACAGTAACTTTTAATTTTAAACTTTTTAATGGGGGGGATCAGATTCACCCTTTGTAAGAAAGCAGGTTTTCAAGGTATTTCTTAGTAGTAAAAAAGAGAGAAATTTAATTGTATACTGTGGAACATACCGCGGAAAGCAATAACATCGTCACTGAGACAAACAACCCACCATTAGAAAAGTTACATAGCGCAACTTTTATATATGTGTGCAGAGCTACAAAAAAGGTTTTAAGAGGTTAATAATAAGGGCTTAATATAGAATTTACTCCTGAACTAGAAAATATTAAGTAGTGTACGCATCTATAGTTTCATCTTTCACCCCATTTATGTCTCAAAGGAAACTCAACGCACATTTAATTATTTTCTTATTTGGCCTAATAGATTTATCCATCAGTGATATAAATATTTACACCCAGTTAATTCCTTTGCTCTATTAATTCATGATCACCATAATTACATAATAGATCTTGCCCTAGATTATATAATGACTACAAGTGTGTCTTAATGATGTGTGCTGTTGTGTGCAGTGGGCCCATCCCTCAGAGGAGGAGAGGGGTTGTGTGGGGTGAGAGGAGCACACGCAGAGGCTTGTGGAGACACTACATCATGGAGGTCCCTGTCCCCAGAAGCACGCCAGTGGAGCCCCCTAGAGACGGGACACTTGGAGCATTGTCAGTAGAGATCGAGCGATATGGGTTTTTTTCATGGCCGATGACGACCACTGATATGTGGGGTAGATTTCAATTATTTTCCCCAAATTATGTTATTTCAATTTACTACAAACTCACCCATCGGCCTTTTTTACTATCAGAGAGATGTGTAGTCGCGTGTTGTGCAGTTATCTCTTTGCACTATTTATGTGTATTCTTTAGGCAGCAAGTCGGCCAAAACTAAATATCGGAGACTGGAGACTTAAGGCCGACACGCTAAAAAGTGCAAATACTGGCACGATATATTGGCCAACCGAAATTGTCAGGATGTTGGCATCAATTCACTGGGCCTTAAGGGTTCCCACCAGGACTGCAACTATGTACACATTTTAGTGTGTGATTATTCTAGCTATAAGTTTCAGTATCCAACTTATTTCTTATTTTCGAGTATGTTTTTCTCTGAGATTCGTATGCATGTAAATAACAGCGTTCTGCCAAGGAGTTTGACACCTCCTCACCCTTTTCATGGTAAAAAAAAAATAATTTTTCCACATTTTATTTATAATTTGTCTAGTATAGCTTTTTTCTGTACATTCTGGTGATATAATGACAATTATCTTTGTTGGCAATCATGACGATTATATAAAATGTCCCACGAACAAACTGTAAACCATGTCCCCCTGTTCTGTTCAGATGATGTATTTTTGGCTTGTATTATATCTTCCCTATGTTGTGTTTTGATGTGAGATTAAAGTGTGTCCTTTGAAATTGCGTTCGTTTTGTACAGCTGTGAAACCAAATTTCCCTGCAGGGATGATAAAGTAACTAACTAATACCATTGATATTTTTGTGTCCAAATACGCACGTTACCTTATCACTCAGGTCCCTGGAGACGTACTGGAGTATATCCCGGGCCACATCTGCGAAGAAGGGCTCTCCTGAAACCTGGGGAAACACACACAGACACCTGCTCAGAATCAGGCCTGAACAACGTGAACTACCCTTAGACGTGGGTGCTGAGCTGGCTCCACGGGCTCATTAGGCACCGGTGCATACAGTGTGTGGAGGGCCTCATTAACTCGTGTTACATATGCGCTGTCCACTTGGAAAACAGGTCAGCTCAGTAGGCGTCCAAAGTGAAGTTGAAATGAAGTGAGCCAAATGAGGGTGTTTTGAATGTTGACATATTTACATGGTTACAAAACATGCATCAAGATAAAGATAAATATGGAGATAAAGTAGGGCTATTAAGAATGCATTTGGAAGGAGGAATCATAACATTTTACTGAAATCAATATGGTCCATTGAAACTTCTATGTGTACTTGGACCAACATATTTGAGGTTTTTCTTGCAGTTCAGTCTAAAAAGGGGGGTCGAAAAAGCAATTTCAGTTGTTGTCCAAAGATCAGTTTCCTTCTTCCATTTATAAATAAGCTAGCAGTAAACCAACAGTAAAGCCTCATTTCCACCTGCCCTACTTGGCCCTACTCTGCCCCAATTTGGCGTGTTTCCATTATCCCTTCTTAACCTGCACCAAGTACTTTTTCAGTACCTGCTCGGCCCAGGTTTTAACCAGGCCAACCAGGTACTAAAGTTTCTAGTCAGAGTGCTGGCAGAATCCATGGTTACCACAGTTTGGAAGGAATGAGGAATATGTCTGTAAATGGCGAACTGAATGAGCAGGAAAAGAAGAGTAGGCCCTGTAGTCCTGTAGACAGACCTGAGAGGCAGTGATGTAGGCCACGGCCAGCTGAGCTTGGTCATACAACATCTTCTCAAAGTGAGGAACGTGCCACGACGAGTCTGTGGAGTAACGATGGAAACCCTGACAACACACAAATCATAATCAGAAGATTAACAAATCTAGCATTTATCCTTCATCACAACTAGGACTGTTACTAAGGATTTTTAGTCCATCCATCTTCTTCCACTTATCCGGGGCTGGGTCGCGGGGGCAACAGTCTAAGCAGGGACTCCCAGACTTCCCTCACCCCAGGCACTTCTTCCAGCTCCTCCGGGTGGACCCCAAGGCGTTCCCAGGCCTCCCCCCAGTGGGACATGCCCAGAACACACAGGGAGGTGTCCAGGAGGCATCCGGAATAGATGCACGAGCCACCTGAGATGGCTCCATTTGACATGGAGGAGCAGTGGCTCTATTATGAGCTCTAAGGGAGCGCCCAGCCACCCTGCGGGTGAAACTCATTTCGGCCACTTGTATCCGCGATCTTGTCCTTTCGGTCATTTCCCAAAGCTCATGACCAAAGGTGAGGATAGGAACGTACATTGACTGGTAAATCGAGAGCTTTGCCTTTCGACTCAGCTCCTTCTTTACCACAACAGTCCGAAACAGTGACCACATCACTGCAGACGCTGCACAGATCCACCTGTC
Organism: Periophthalmodon schlosseri; assembly: GCA_000787095.1. NCBI lineage: Eukaryota > Metazoa > Chordata > Actinopteri > Gobiiformes > Gobiidae > Periophthalmodon > Periophthalmodon schlosseri. The sequence goes on from KN480650.1 coordinate 78,888, forward strand.
AATCTGATTCTTGACTCATAGAATTCCTCAAAGAAATTCCTTCGTCATCAGTTTAAAAAAGGCACACCAGAGGCTAATAAGTGTGGTCACCCCTCCCTCAGGCTCATTTCGAGCCAGGACCAAACCAAGTGTGCATCAGGACTAAACTGGGGTCAAACAGGACCAAACCAGGACAAGTGTGAAAATATGAGTCTCCCATATGCTCCTCACCTGTGCTATGTGGTCATGGATGCCCCCCAGTGCCATCATCCTCAGTGTGTGGAGGGCCATCTGCAGAGCCTCCGCCCCCTCAGAGCTGGAACGGTTCTCACACCAGAACGTCATCAGGAACATCAGGTTTACTGCACACAGTACAAATCCAAAGGTCAACTCCAAAAATACTGGAAGGATGAACTTATAATACTAAGAGTGGGCTGTACAATGTAGAGTACAAGTGTGAGGGCTGTGGTAAATGCTGCAGTAGGTTACAATCACAACACTGTAAAATCTATATAGTTTTCTAACCTAGAGGACAGGTCAGAATTCTCAGATGGAATTTGCTGTTTAACTGTCAGACTGTATACTTGTTGCGCTGGTTTATGGTTAATATCTTTGTCATTACTGAGCCTATCCACATGAAACAAAAACTGGCACAAAGTTCAACATCTTCTCTGTCAGTATAAATAAATAACAGTTAAATTGTTTGTTCACTATAGCCTTATTAAGTCATGTCATTAACCCAGTGACATCATAGCCGTCAGTTGAAAAGATTTTATTAATACGGCAAGGTTGTGGAGCCAATCCTAAACAAATAATGAGATGATATGATACATTTGGGCATCATAAGGTTGGGTCATTCTTTCAAAAACAGTGACTCTCCCATAGAGTTATAGACTCCTGCTCTCCATCTGAAACCATCAAATTCTAGAACTGGACCTGGGTGGCCAGTGCCTTAACCTACAGACAGAGGACACATACAAGTTTTTCTCAGTAAAAACTATATTTGATTTGAACATGTTTACCTCTTATCTGGGGACGCAGTTAGGCCGTGTTTATGGAATTTAAAGCAGACCTATTATGCAAAATCAACTTTCAGAGCTTTTAACCATGTTATAGTTATTTCCCCTCACAACTGAGTTGTACTTAGAGTGATTCATGCATGTTTGAGCAATCTTTAATTGCTTGCTTTCAAAACGCCATATTGCCGATCAATCATTGTTTTCACCGCCACAACCACTGCCACGTACTTACTTCTTTCTCCAATTTTATTTTTCTCTTCAGGATTCAGCAGTGTTGCATAGTTATTTTGGCATAAATGAAAAAAAGCCTGCTGCTCACTAGTGTGATCTGCAGTTATGCATCAGAGGTGCCGACAGCATGCGGTGTTTTGTTGTGATGACGTTTACGGCGACATCAGCTCCCACTGGGCACTGTGGTTTTCTAACGCAGAAGTCAGCTGACTTGTTTTTTTTATTAAGTTGTTTTAGATTGATATTGCAATTTAAAATGTGCAAATTATAACATAATGATCCACGGGTGTTGTAGATTATAGCTATAGAGCAGACACAAGCACAATATGTCTCCTTTTAAATTAAAATCTTAGATGCGGTTCATTTAAAGCTGTGTGCGCACTGTGTCATTTTTTATTATATTTTTTTCAGAACATCTCTAAATATCAACAGCATGAATCAAAGTGAATGTCAGTGATTGTGATGTCAGATTATGCCACATTTGTCAAGATGTCCATATTCTACTGGAGGGAGCAGTGATGTGGTCTGTACCTGGAGTGGGGAACTTGGGTGCGTCTCTAAAGCCTCCATACTCCTCCTCGTAGGACTGAGCCAGCTGCTGGAAACAACGCTGGGCCACGTCGGGGGCTAAGGGGACACTACCCCCAGACTCTGCACTCACAGCTGTGCCCTGTCTCAGAGCGGACAGGATCCTCTCTCCACTGGACTCCAGAGCACCACGGTTATTCTGCCACTGGGGGAACAACAGGTATAAGAAAAGATATGAACATTGGTGGATGAAGTACTCAATTTTGTTACTTAAGTAAAAGCACAGATACAGAGGTAAAAAGTTACTCAAGTAAAAGTATCAAATAAAAAAAATGAACTTAAGTAAAACTATTCAAGTACCCATTTAAAAATGTACTTTAAGAGTAAAAAGTAAAAGTATTTCATGTTCAAGTGTTACATAAGTACAGAAACCTAAAAATTCTACTTATGTACAGTACTTTACTACTTCTACTTCATTACCTTCCACTACTGGATTTGAAACATGGCTAAAAAAGGCTAAAAGGTTTTGTACTATGTTTTTTTAAAAAATTGTGGGTAGGGATGGATTATGTACTGTCTCGACATCGATATCGATATCTGCTGATATTCAATACAGATATTTTCTGTGCTGCCTCATTCTCTCATTTGCTCATTTTAAAGAGACTAATGAGGTAAAATGGAAATAGAAGAGTGTTATATGGCTGTATCTTTACAAAAACGTGACATAATTGTTTTCCCACTCAAAGTTTATCTGGGATATAAAATAATTTAACATAATTATAACATTATGGAAAATCTATGACATTATGGAAAATCTATGACTTTTGATGACTTTTAGAAAACATTTTTTGTAAAACAATTCAGATTTTGACAACATTTTATATGCCTGACAAACAACAGTGGAGTCAGTCCCCTTTATTGATGACTTGAAGAACAAAATTTAAAAATCTCTCCCACTTATAGCAACTGAAAGTGTTTAACATCAAGTAAAATAAGCAAATTAGTTGGACAGCTTTTTTAAAGGTGGTTCTAGTCTGAAAATGTGAAACATTGTTCTAAACTTTAACATCTGAGTTTAGTATATGGTTCTACCTGCTCCAGTATTCTGCTGAGAACTGTTTTGAGGCCGGGTCTTCTTGCATGGTCTCTGGGAGGAAAGTAGGTCCCTCCAATGAATGGTTTGAGCTCAGGAGTCAGCCACACACTCATAGGCCACCCCCCACCTCCACTGGTCGCCTAGTGCACAAATCCAACAGGAAATTTTTGTCTTAAAATACATCAGTATTTCAATAATAATATACTGACTGACGTATTGAAAAGTACTGATTCCTGTTCAAAAAATATTGATAGTTAAAGGTCCTATATTACACTAAATTGACTCTTGTGAGCTTTAAGCCATGTTAGAATGTTATTACCTCCTCAAAAACAGACCCGGAGTTGTGTTTTCTTTCATTAGCACATGTTTGAGTAACTCTTTATTATTAGTCTGTCTACATCTCCAATGCTGAAAATGCTGTTCCACCTTGTGATGTAATAAAGTGGTAGTTTTCAAGTTGACAGCTAACTTTTACCTTTAGTTCTGTAGAGATTGGCAATTCCAGGGCTGAAATCATCCAAATGATTCTAATGAAGGTGTATGGAGTTTAAAAACACAGCAGAGCACTTCCTGTATTACCACATGACATCACAAGGTGGAACAGAGAGAAGAACTAAGCTTAAATGAGCAGGGTTTGTGTGTTAAATGTGTGAATGAAATAAAACACAACTAAATGAGCAGGGTTGTGTGTTAAATGTGTGAATGAAATAAAACACAACTTCAGATATTTGTGATGAGGAAACATTATAACATAGATCAGAAAATAGTGTAATATGGGCCCTTTAAAATGTCTCAAAAAGTAGCATTTTTCTTAAACAAATTTTAGTCCATTTATCAAATACCTGGTTTATATTTTCATTTATGAGGACAGATTTTTATTAGATCAGTTCAAGCTGGGGGTACAACAAAGATAATAACACTAAGGTAGTCGAGGAGTTTCAATGCATTTTAATACAAAACTCATGGGCATCATATATTTCGATACTTGTCATTACTCTGTATCAGATCGAAACAAAAATCACAGGAATCACTCATTACTAATTAAAAAGTGGAACTTGGATCTAGTCTCGAGTCGTTCCTTTTATTCATTTGTGTTGAGTTTTTATTATTTGTTGAAAATGTCAGTACTTTTAGCCGACAGAATGCCTACTACTTACAGTATAAGAAAGTCTTCATTGAGAATTATACAAAAGGGATTAAAAATATGTTTTGTTAAGTGAGCATTCAGTTAACATGAAAAATGGAACTTGTTATAGTTTGCAAATTGATTTATGTGAAATGTGTTGACAGTTAACAAATTGGAGTAGAAACAGATTCACATTGTTTTTTTTCCCTAATGTTTGACACAATAAGTAAATAAAAATACTTCTTATATAGTATACTTTTAGTCATTCTGATATAAGGGTGGGTGATATTGACAAAAATTAATCTTATTTTATTAATCAATATTTTTTGCATAACCTTGATCATGATATTCAGACACTATTTTAACAATGCATCAGGAATGTGCTAAAACGTGCCTGTAAATGTCTTGGTTGAGGTTCAAGTATTGCACAAGAAATGAATGGACCACATAATTAAACACAAAAGAGCAAAAGTACGCGTCTATACTCGTACTTGTTTGGGGGATTCGTTTCCCTATAGGAATCATTCAGATACCTGCACAAACGTCATGTAGACTTTGTCCACGTCCGGCCGCTCCTCTCGGTCCACTTTGATGCACACAAAGTTGTCGCTGAGAATTTGACCGATTTCCTCGTCTTCGAAGGACTCTCTCTCCATCACGTGGCACCAGTGACACGTGGAATAGCCCACTTTTACACACAGAAGACAAATATATTATAGATTATGGTTATGTAAAGATCAGGGGTGGGTAGAGAAGCCAAAAGTTGTCCTGTCACCAAAGAGTTTAATTGCAAAAACAGATATCTAGTATTTTTTTTCTTTTTGTTACCATTTTCTACAGATATTATCAATGACAATAATGTGTAGTGGATTTTATCAAGGAGGAATGGAATAATATTTACAATGCAGGAAAAAAACATTTTACATTTGAAAAGGTTTTTATACGAAGAGTAACTTGCAAACCTGCCGTCACTTTTTAAAATGGGACTTATCTGTTTTTGCAAATTAACTCTTCTATTACTCAAGTACAAAGTAGTGATCCAAGGAATTACTCAAGTAAGAGTAAAAAAGTATTTGAGGAAAGTAATACTTGAGTAATTATAAGAGTATTGGGACACAACAGCTAATTTGAAGTTAGTGTAAATGGAAGGACAAAACATTGAAAATACCAGATTTTGTGCATTATTCAAAGGACAGACATAAAAATGAGACAAAAATAATAATCTGAAGGAGCAGTGCAAGAAACACAAATGTTCAAGTCATTTAATATTAACCACTGAAAAGCTTTTGTCACTTGTAGAGTTGAGTACTGTTACACTCTAAAATATCACTCAATAAGTTTCATCAGTAAATGTACTTGAGTAAAAGTTACATAGGTACATAAGGTACTACCCACTTCTGGCTGAATGATGACTGAAAAGAAAAATACTTCTCATACCTGATAAAAAGATCGGTTTGTCCTCAGCCTTGGCTTTGTCAAATGCCTCTTGTCCCCATGGATACCTGAACACATAATCATTTGGAATGTGGACTAAACTGCAATGTCATGCAGAATCAGTAGAACAGTTCACTATAGATCATATTGGCTCATGTGTGCATTTTGCTAAATGGGTATTGATGATGTCTCCATGGAAAGTGATAAGTTTAAAACCATTCTATGAAACAAAAAGGTAAAGCAATAACATCTGCCAAGTAATGCTGTACAGGATATCTGGGTGGTCTCATCCCTTTTTCCATGCTCGGGTCCTCTACCAGAGGCCTGGGAGCTTGAGGGTTCTGCGCAGTATCTTTTCTGGACTGAGATGTCTGATGTTTTTCCTGGGATCTGCTGTAGCCACTCCTCCAGTTTGGGGGTTACTGCCCCGAGTGCTCCGATGACCACGGCACCACATTTGCCTTGACCTTCCAGGCCTTCTGCAGTTCTTTTTTTGCCCCTGGTATTTCTCTAGTTTCTCGTGTTCCTTTTTCCTGATGTTCCCATCACTTGGTACTGCAATGTCCACCACAACGGCTTTGCTCTGTTGATTATCCACCACCACAATGTCTGGTTGGTCCATCACCATTCTGTCGGTCTGTATCTTTAAGTCCCACAGGATCTTGGCTCGATCATTCTCCACTATCTTTGGAGGTGTTTCCCACCTTGACCTTGGGGTCTCCAGTCCGTACTCTGCACAGATGTTTCTGTACACTATGTCCACCACTTGGTTATGCCGCTCCATGTTTGCTTTCCCTGCAGTATCTTACACCCTGCAGTTATGTGCTGGATTGTCTCAGGGGCCTCTTTGCACAGCCTACACCTTGGGTCTTGTCTGGTGTGGTAAATCTTGGTCTCTATTGCTCTAGTGCTCAAGGCCTGCTCCTGTGCAGCCAGGATGAGTGCCTCTGTGCTGTCCTTCAGACCAGCTCTCTCAAGCCATCGGTAGGATTTCTTGATATTAGCCACTTCAGTTATGTTCTGGTGGTACGTCCCAAGCAGCGGCTTGTTCTCCCATGATGGTAGTTCCAGCACCTCTTCCTCTGCGCTCCACTGTCTGAGACATTCGCTGAGAACGTCACCTGTGGGTCCTTGTCCTTGATGTACTTATGGATCTTCGATGTTTCATCCTGGACAGTGGCTCTCACACTCACTAGTCCTCGGCCTTCTTCCTTACGGGTCCCGTACAGTCTCACGGTGCTGGATTTGG
>KN480651.1:11598-28546 GCA_000787095.1 Periophthalmodon schlosseri
AATCATGTGACCACAGATGTTAGCAGACAGCAAACTCTGCATGTGTCAAAGGCTGAGGTCAACGGGGCATCCCAGAACCAAGTCACTAAACCCTTGGTGACCTCGCTCACCTTGGGACACCTCACTCCCCCGGTCATCAAACTCGCACCTCTGGATGTATCCGCGACAAACTCTGGGGATGAGGTGCAGTCAATGGAAGTCAGGTAAGTCAGTGTATGGAAAGGAGCACTATGCCACTTTTTTGTTAGAGGGTCTGCCATCTTCTTTTCTCCGTGGAGCTGTTATTGTTTTGTCTAGAATTTCCCACAGTATAAAACTTGGAGACAAGCAGGTGGCACCACCAGGCCCAGTTTCAGATCTGTGGAGAAGAGAGCTCGATCACAGAAAGAATACATGTATTTTTAGCAGTAAAAACACCTGTATTTGAAAAAATGCAAGATAGACCAGTTTTATGCTATTCTGTGAAAGTTTCTATGGAGACAAGCAGATGACAGACCCTTCACCAGAAAGTGCATCTTTAAATATAGTTCAATGTATTGAACTATAGTATAGTAAAACTACTGTGTTGTGTTTCAGTCCAGTGTCAAAGGAAGAACTCATCTCAATCCCAGAGTTTTCTCCAGTAAATGAGGATCCAAACAATGGCTTGAGCAACAGCAAGGCCCTTGAAGACTTGATGGATCTGACAGGAAGTGTGAACCCACAGCTCTCCCCTCAGAACCACATTGGGGACTGTAACCAAAATCTTATCCAAGGTGTGGTCAGCCCAATGTCCGATTCAAAACTCATCAGGAAGTCACCTCCATCCCCAAATAAACTCACTGTTAAGTAACTGACATGCTTGCTTTCCCACTATGACCAAGTTATTCATCTACAAACATTTGGACACTGTGCTGCTTTCTTCAGGAATTGAGCCATACTGGTTGGTGTTGAACTATCAACTGTCACTTGCAAAATGTCACAAATAGCCTAGTAGAAAAGAATGTCTTAAAATTTAACTAAAAACATTTGTGCAAATATTTAAAATAGTCATGGAAAGGACAGACTATACATCAGTTTTTTAGGAACACTTAGCTCTAAAATGCTTTCAGTACAAAGATTTATGTCAGTGAAATAGGCCTGGCTGTGTTATTTCCACAGTTTCATTATAGAAGCATTTAAGAAGTCATAGCTGCCTTTCAACCAAATGTATGTGCATGTATTAATTGCTGTACAGTATTTGTCATAAATGCGCATGCAAGGGTTCAGAGCTATCTGATGAAAGAAAGTTGTGGGTGTAGTGGAAGTTGTTTGTATTAACTTCACATTGCACATTAAACGCTGAGCATCAACAAATACCGGTGTAACTAACAGTTGTAGACAGCTTTGATGTATTTGAATAAAAGTGCTTCAGATAAGCTGGAACAATACATCTTGTGTAACCATATCTGGACGAATAGAAAGGACTTTGATGCACATCTAACTGGCCACTATAGGAAGAGTGTAGTGGTGTAGCCATGTTTATGTTTGGTTTACATCACTCAGGAAGACCCTCAGAACCCTCAGCATCAATGCTATTGTCATTACAGCCTTTTTGTGCATGTTCACCTGAATGAATAAAATGTACGATGATATAGTTTTCATCTTTTTTTCACAATTGACTTGACATTTATTGTACTGTAGTAAGGTCTCAGTCTCTATACATAGACACGTGTTGGGGTTTCATCCTTTTTGGGGACATTATACATTGATTTACATTAAATTCCTGGAGATTGATCCCAACCTTAACCACAGTTACGACTTCCCTAACCTTAACCTTAACCTAATGTAACCTTAATCTATTTTAACCAATATCTGAACTTAGAACAATGCATGTGGTTACATGCACACTGAAAATGTGATTATTACCAGGTTTTTGGAGTTATTATACAATTAAAATGACATGTAAACAGTAATATCATCTGATTTCTTTCTGATCATGGCCCTTTTGATTACTCACAATAGCGTTTGTGGTTTGCGTGCCATTTAAAGAATCTTAAAGGTCCAGAAATCAGATAATAATCATATTTTCGTGCGTATGTAAACCAAGCCACCAGTTAATCTAGAGTTGAGGACGCGCTTCACACTCCAGGCCACTAGAGGCGCCTGTTCCTGTGAGCGCTGGAACGCCGCGGGTGCAGAGGCATTCGTCCATTCGACAGAGAAGCAGCTCAAGTTGATTTTGCTGCACGTCTCTACACAGACTTTTAGTTTTGGTGAGTTTTATTCGTAAACGGTTTCGTTATAGCTGATTGTTAATGTGTGATCCACATTTCAAGGCTCTATTGTGTATCTGCGATCTTATTTTAGCCTGTTAGTTTCGGTTAAATGCAGCGTTAGGCCCATCTTCTAAAATGGAGGTGCGGCCAAAATATTAAAGTTTAGATAAGGTTTTGTGTGTCTCCTGATGACAGACACATATTTATATGGTATTTGGGCTATCACAGTTTGTCTTTGTTCAAAAAAAGGTGCTATTTCAGCATTGGCCGTTGCTTTCCAAAAATAGAACCGTGAGCTGCCCAAATGCGTCACAGCTTGGCCTTTCTCTCGGGTTATAGCGTTTACTGTAAGATGTGTTTTCATAAAACAAAACAGGGTAAATAAAATGCCTACTGTGTTATTAGCATAAAAACACTTTTAGGCCGATGATAATAGCCACCAAATGGCCTTTGGATTTCGAAACATTTAGCTCTGTCATCACCTATCTTTAGACCTTTAATCTTAACCTATTGATAACATGCGGATATGGTGTACTTTTGCCAACGATTATCTTTAGTTATACTTTTACTCGTAAAAAAAAAAATGCAAAAATTGTCTCATATATGTTTCTGTATTTTTAGCTACCTCGAATATTTTACTTCCAAAGATGGTACGTCCACATTTTGGGCCACCACGCCTAAAGCCCAGGTAATGTTTACAAGTACATTTATGCCATATAACATTCTCATTAACTTAATTAAAATGGATTTGTTGCTGTGTTTAGACCCTACAGAGATGACAATGGCATGGGATCATCAAGTGACAGTAATTACAGGTCCAGAAGAGACGATCATGACTTCCATGGAAAGCCCCCTCCTCTTCACTGGAAAGACTCCAGAGGTAGAGGACGGCCCCCAATGGTGAAAAGGGTCCCATCAGTGGGAGAGCCCCGAGAGTCACGTTTCAACAACTGGAGGTCTTCAAATGAGGATTCTTATCACTCTTACCCCTCCAAAACAGAGCCACATCACCAGAGGAGACCCTCTCCTTCCAGGTCAAACCGGTCGCCCCACGGCCCGCATCACCCCCGTAGTCCAGCACACAGAGGCCCACCTTTCCACAGTCACCCACCCCCTGGTCACAGGTCACCGTCACCCAGGCATTTCCACAGCCACCCAGAAGACAGGAGGCCTGGCCCACCCTCGCCCTTCAGGGGCTCGTTCAGAGGAAAGCGGTACCCGGGGTTTTCTCACCCAGAGCAGAGGAGTCGAGACCCTCCTGTGAACTACAGCCCAAGAGACAGGCCCTATGAGCCCTCACACATGAGACGTTGGAATGGGGCAGGAGCGTTTTCTCACAATGACAAGAGTCCCCGAGAGTTTCATGGCCGAGGTTTAGAGAGGTACACAAGTGATGCTGGGGCTTCAGCGGGGTAACAGTACTAAGTGGGCCCTCCAGTCTTGATTCTTTATGAAATGTCTTCCCTGTCTCAACTCATTATATTAAAGGGTTAATGGGTGGATCTTTGCAATAGTGGCAAATCTATGCTCCTCAAAATGTATGTCTGCTAAAGCATTGTCATAACATAATAAGAGGGTGGATTAACATAATGGTTAATGTTCCGGTTCCCAATAACATGACAACGGAGCTACCAATGTAATCATGTCTGTGTTTGATGGATATGCAGGTGGGCTGAGCAAGACCCCAGACGGCAGCGTGGACCAATGGAGAGGCAGCGCAGCAGATCGCACAGTAGAGAGCGGGCACAAGATGCCCATTCTCACCCACCTCCATTCAGATCTCCATCATGGAAAGGAGCACCCTCACAGTCACCCCCTCATGAGAGACATGTGCCAGTGCCACGCAAGAAGAGGATATCGGATGTCCACCCGCACCCTTCAGACCATGCCATGGGTCACGATGACGCAAAACACCCTAGAAGAGAGAGGCCGCAGCTCATGAACATGCCCAGACCTCTGGCTCCCAGGCCCTTTGGTCCCAGACCCTTTGGCACAAGGCCGTTTGCTCCCAGACCATTTGGGGCTAGGCCCTTTGGCCGGCCTTTGTCTCTAAGAGACAGAAGTTTCCTGATCAAGAGCAGACAAATGAGAGCGGAGTCTCTGATGAAGCTGAGATTACCTCCATCGTTCAAAGCCAGAGCCAGCTTCAGCTCGGTCCTTGCTTTGAGAAAGAAGAGATTTGAATCCGGTGCAGCGCCCCTGAGAAAACCAGAGCCGAGGGAGACGAGGCCCAAACAGTCTCCCACCAAGGCCGAAGGCAATGCAAGCCAGTCCTCCTCAGACTCAAAAGAACAGGTGGAGTCTCGCCGGTCCGTGAACTCTCACAGGTACAGTATTTCCCTATTCGCTCTGTCCGCTGGGGCTTGATGATGGTTGAAAAAAAGAATGGAGATATTTGGGCTTTGTGTGCCACGATGAATCAGTCTGTGAAAGTGCCTCTTTTCATCGTGTCATTCGTATATGAATATTGAATGAAGTGGAATGAGCAGAAGTTGAGTTTGTGCAAACTGTTGGTAAAGAACATCAGAATTTAATGCCATTTAATGGGACGGTGAGATGCAATGCTTGGAGGAATATGTTTATTCAGTGCTGCAGAAGAGGTAATATTTGCTGACATGGACTCCGTGAACAAACACAGGAAACAAAATGCACATTTTCTGGGTAAAGATGGAGCTTCGTCATGAGCCTCTCTACATGAACTCATGAAATCAAACTAAACAAAAGCCTATACTGCAAATCAACGTGAACTACAGATGTTACCGTGGGAACTGCCAACGACTGATGTCAGAATTTCAAATTATTAAATCATGAAGAAACCAGGCAAATTGTGGCACAGAAGACAAAGATGATTCACATACATTTATTTGATCACTGTAACATTCAAACAGATATACCGTTAAATGTTGCGCAATTTGACTATGTATTCAGTAAAACAGCCATTTTAAGAGTATGCTACTTTAACCTGTTGCACACCTGCACTGTGTCCAATCTAGAGAAAATCTGAAAAATATGCATTGGATAGCCCTGGAAAAGTGCAAGATGCAGCATGTCCCATATTGTGAAAGATGTGGCACATTTTACAGGACAAAACAATGGCCAACATGGATGGTGTATACAGAGGAGACATCCTGAATTGACATCCTGTATTTCTTTAGCACAGAATTGTGCCTGTGACCACTGGTTCCAAGATGGTGCCCATTACTGTGTAACATGTTTGGGTGCGTTTTGAAGATTACATGACAAGAAGAATGTATACCATAACACATTACAAAGGACTCGAAACAGTAGATATGCATTTTTGATGTCTAAAATGAGTTTTACATTGGGAGAAAAGTATGTTCATTTCAGAAACAAGGCCGTGTGCATTTGTAGATATGTTAAAATTGGGTGTGTTTGACCCACATAATGACGACTGCATCCTGATATTCAGAAATCATAGTCCAGGCTAAAACCCTACAACCAAACTTAAAGGCTTGGTCATCTCATCCGGACTGCACAAGAAACGTCTCTACATAATTACTTGCATTGCCTCCAACTTATATGTCAAAGCCACATCTGCTCTGGTTTTGAAATGCATCTCTTCCATGATGAATATGAAGCTGAAGGTGATGTTATGTCTGCATAGGCTGAAATCTTTCATCAGAAGGATTTGAAAAGGAGAAAATGAAATGCCATCACGTCAATTATTCACCACCACATGTGTGGCATCACAAGGGAAACTGGTTTAAAGAAAGATTTGAAGATTTGTGGCAACATCTAGACGTGTCTTATATGTGCCGCTGAAGAATTACTTCTACTATAACAAAATGTAACCGAAGAAAGCTCAGGGTCAAAATAGGATAAGGAGCAAGGACACTCCGTGGTTTTGTAAGTACCCAAATATGATGTCTTTATGCCTTCATTCTTGAAGAGTTGATCGGTGTTTTGTTACTTGGTGTGCTTTCTAAACTACTGTAAAGCAAAATATTTTTATTTTTAAAAAGGGTTTTAAAAGGTCAGTGTACTACCAGGATCTTAACACTGGCATCATTATTCTCCCCTCAGATTGTCCCCACCAAAGAAGGATGACCTTGTTGTTTTGTCCCATTGGGAATCTGGAGCGGGCTCCTCTTCGAAGGACCACTCCCCTTTTCGGGATCACAACCCCAAAACTGGTCAGTAAAATAATGGCAGTAGTCAGGGGGAAAACAAACATTAAAATTCCACAGTGCATGAGTTTCTTCTGTTGTAGAAAGGAGTTCAGGGGCAGAAAGTGCATCGACCAGCCGAAACAACAAAGCCTATTTTACAAGGTCGTTTGAAGATCGTAACCGGGCTTATTCCGACTGTAGGCCAGACAAACCAGATGGATTCTTCAGAAGGCCTTTTCCTGCTGGTCCAAGAAGACCTGGCCCACCTATGGTATGTTCCACGGCTTCAAGGATTCAAGTATTTTATTGTTTCGGGTCAATAATTTTATGAGAATTCACCCATGTGTTTTATTTTTCAAGGACCGTTTTCAGAGACCGGCATTTAGAAAAAGTCTTAGTATTGTGTCCAAATATCGCAACATGAGAGTGATGCGTCAGCGTGGATCGTACAGTCGAGGACCTGATCAGAGATGGTGAACCCCTTGTGGTAAGTGCAAAGTCAGAGGGTGAACATGATTTTTACATTGATATTGTGACATTTTGGGTGTTGTCTTTTACAGGTCCCACTGAACAAAAAACGGACCTTCTTTGCTGTGAGCACCTTTTTCTACATTTCCTACCTGTATATAGCAGACAAGTGCTAATGTGTTTAAGTTGATCTTTTTAAAGATTGCTAAGTTTTAGTTTGACACTAAGAACTATGCCCCTTTCCTTCACACTGCCCATTTTTTAATTGTTACTTGTTACACTAATCCTTGATTTACTAAACGTGAAGTTTTCATGGGTATTTAGTGCTTAGCAATGTGTTGTTTTTGCAGCTACAAATGATCAGCTGTCAAATGATTATCTTTTTAATACTTGGGGGCTAAAATCTGGTCATAGGTGGTGCTATCGGCTATTACGTTATGATGCCATGCTAAACAAAATCATGATGTTAAAAAAAAAAAAAGTCATGTCTTTTTGAAGAAAGTGGGATTGCTGTCTATTTGAATAAACAATTGTGAAAAAATGGTCTTGTAAGATACCTTTTTTCTATTTTAAACAAGTTTGCCTTTATTTAGTAGGCTAATCTATACAATAGGTGATCATATGTTAACACATTATCACGTAAGTATTATTCATGAACTCAATAATTTCACAATAGGCCTACAATGAACTATAAGCTCAATAAATGGCCTAGGTACCACTATACTGGACTGGGGTATCTGAGTAGTATTCTGACTGATGCATTATGTAACTCTTTGGAGGATCTGTTTCTATGGAAATTCTGTGGAAATTATTGCTTTGCCTGAAATGTTTCACTGAAGACCTACAAAACAATCTATTGTGTCAATTACATTTCTATTGCGTGTTTTATTGCTATAAATACATTGTTACTGTGAGCATGGTCACCTCTCCACAGATCTGACCTGTAACTTGACCTGGTAGCGTCACCTGCTTGTCTCCACAGTGTAACATTCTAGGTGAAACAATACCAAATACATGGAGTCAAGCATGTAGCGGACCCTTCACCAGAAAAGTTACGTAGTGCACCTTTAAGCTTGGCATTTCAAACAACTTCGCCCTTCACCCTGCTCAGACATTTGCTCGGAGGCATGGCTCTGGATGGGCTAAACTTAGCGGTGACACTCTTCATCACAGCCACAGTCTGCTCCACAGTGAGCTACAATGGAAGGTGTCGAGTTTCCTCACATAGGACAGTTTCTCCACGGGAAAGCTGCCGAAACAAGGTGAGAGCCTCATCCTCAGCTCGTTTCAGTCTGTTCATTGGTTCATTGTTTTACTGAGCTCTAGAACCTGACTGTCAATGTGTGTGTGAGGAGTGTCTTCAGTAGCCTAGACATTTGTTCTCTGCCTGCAACTGTCTTTGAAATACCAACTAAACTTAGCTCCTTATCATACAAGATTAAATCAAATGTTCTTCATAGAAAAATAGACCCATTGAGGGAACAGATATATGATCTTTTTCAGTGTAGTGAGGCCTTGTCATTTGTCTTAAAGATGTAGTTTTGTTATGTCAGTGTCTACCCTTCTTGTAGTCTTCTCTCTGTGTCTTTGATGGGCATCTATAGTTCAGTCCTCATTCCGGGTAAGCCTCACAACTATAACCTTTTAAGTAAAAAAAAACAACAACTGGAGAGCAAAAACTGAACTGTCATTTTTATTTTTTTTTAAAGATACTGAAGAATTTGAGTCTATTGTGGCTCTAGTGACAGAAAAGCCAAATGAGTCCAGCAGTTTACAGTCCAAGCTACAGACTCTGGGAAGTATTCTGCACATAGTCTAATATACATGTTTATCATCATTAAAATGACTCAACATGTGTAACACTGGTTTCACTCTTCACTTAAACATTGTGTCATTTCATAATTCATGCTACAGTAACACATGGGAGTTTTGTTTTGGCCTGTGTGTCCTTGGGATAATTTTAACTTCCTTTGGCTGCCTCAGATGACCACACATTGAAACTCTAGATAACTTTTTTTTTTTTTTTTTTTTTTTTTTTTAAACAAAAAGATAGTTTTTTTTTTTTTTTTTTTTTTTTCTAGATAACTTGATTCTTGGCTCTAGCTCTGACTTTCTGCAAAACTTTCAATATTATGACTCAAGCAAAGTTGACTTTAAATAGAATTCAGTGATCAGATATCTGAAATCTTGTCTTACAGGTGAATATGGAATCAGAGAGAGGAAATAACCAATATGTAGAAGAAGATTCAAGTAAGGAAAAGTCTGACACTGTAAGTCAAAGTGCACAATAGGCCTATCACAGTAATTACTATATCGACTTATATTGTTCAATAAATAATAGCTGGAACAATAGTTTATGAGGCTCAGTTTTGACAGTATCTAAATGTGTGCATGTTTTCTTTGTAGAGGGTTTTTGAGCTGTAAAGGGTTGAATAATTACATTTATGACTCATTACAGATACTAAATAAGTACTAAACTGTTTCATTCTGCCATTTATGTATTGCTGCTCATGTTTTATTAATAATATACATTTACAACAGGGTTTGGAATAATCCCGCTTCAAGGTTATTGTGTCAGTGGCATGAAGTAATGTTAGTATTGTTGTTTATTATGATATTTTTCGGTGTCTTCTATAGCAATATATTGCACTTGTAAATGTATTATTGTGACAGGCCTACCACAGAACAAATATAACCTATTATCTGGAATTAACATTCATTTTTTTTATTTACCAGTCTTTATCAGCAACATCAAACGCAGAGCCTCCAGCATCCAGTTCGGGTGATTCCCTCTTCTCTCTTTTTCCCAAAGCCTTGTCCACTGTCCTCCATCAGACAGTTCCCCCTGGACATAGTAGAGACCAGCCAACAAGCGAGAATTTAACAACAAGCTCCTCACAACCATTGAACCTGGAGCAGCTGCAAACTGAGCTGACAGTCCTGAGGGGGCAGTTTGAACAGATGAAGTCCCAGCACAAGTGAGTCAAAATAAAATGACACATACACTGTATATATTTTTTGTACTTACAAGCTATAATTATAAACTGTGCATGCCTGGTGGCAGTGATATAATTGGTATCATCTTCCATTCCTCCATAAATTATCCCTAATAAACAAATGAGACTGTAGCCAACATAAAGCCCATAGTTATTTTGAGATTTAAGTTACACGGTAGATTTAAATGAATGTAATGTTGACTTTAAAGGTGGACTATGTTACTTTTCTGGTGGGGGGTCTGCCACCTGCTTGTCTTCTGGACAATGTTTTTTTGCTTTTCCTTCTCATGTTCCACTGTACTGCATTAACCTCATCGATTTTGCAGAGATTGCAAGTGTTTTTCTTGCTAAACAAATGCATTGAAAAAAAAAAAAATCATTGGCAACAGTGTCGCCATTGCACAGATCTGACATGTAACTTGGCCTGTTGGCGTCACCTGCTTTTGCCCAAAGAGATAGATAGGTATTAGGCGGCGAACCCTCCTCCAGAAAAGTTACACAGTGCACCTTTAAATAAATGTAATCTATTACATTAGATTTCTCCATCTAATTCCTTCATGTTGATCCAATATCTTTAAGCTCATGCTCTTAAAATGTATAACTTTGAATGAACATCCAATTATTGTATTAAGTGTATATGATATGAAATGATTATGATCTTTCTTCAGTAAAGAAATAAAGCAGCTAATGAACGAGCTGGATGAAGAGAAGAAAATACGTTTGACTCTGCAGGTAGGTTGTGCAAGGATACACACAAATATATATGTATTGTCTAAGCTAATTGCAGTAACCTTTTTGTAGATGGAGATCAAACGCATAAAGAAGCACATGCCCAAATAAGGCAGAAAACAATTCATGAATTTGTATGATTTTTCAGTATAATTTAGTTTCAGTTTTAAATATTCCGTTTTATTTTCAAACCTTTTTAAACCTTTTATGTGATATTTTAGCCAACTAAATATGTCGTTATTTGTTGCTGCTGTGTACTTGAGTTTATTGATCTTTATAGGCGGGATTAATGTTGAGACAACATTCTTTTTATCAGCATCTGTATTTATAGTAAAAAATAAAGTTATTTTGTCGTATCCTAAACGAACAAAATGTAGTATAGGCATTGTTTATTTTTGGCAACAATATTGATACATCAACAAATAATACTTATTATTACAAATAAAACAAATACTTTAAAAATACTCTATAAATATATACTATCTTAATGTACATGACATCACATTTTACTGATAAGATACTATAAAACTGTGATTGGATTGTCCTGCAGTCCAATTTGATTTCTTGGTCGAGACTCTAAAGCTCTCTGATTGGCACATATAACCCTGAAGGTGCAGTCCTCAGAAGTTGGTGTCCTCACATGGAATAGGCCTGACTGTTGTCTTTTTGTTTTCCTCAAGAATAAAGTCATATCGGCACAGAGGCCTGGGGGAGAAAGAGACCACTTAAACATTTTCAACTGAGACAAAAGTGATTTGTTTTATTTTGGTAATAAATAAATTATACCTCTCTTTGGTCTCCACGAGTGTCAGTCGTAGTCTCAGAACACGGAGCTTATAAGGAGGCTTGAAAACATTTCCAGTGGTGAAGGTGAGAGAGAGCTTGTCCACTGGACTCTCAATGTATGAATCAAAATGGGCCAACATCCGGGTCTCTGTGAACTTCTTGAACTTTGATGCTTCACTGAAACATGTAAATAAGGTTGTTAGAGGTACTGTATGTAACACTGTCCCTATAAGATAAAAAAGCATTACAGTTACTTTTTTTTTTTCAAAATGCTCTTCCTTTTTCACTGGACAATGTCTAAATTACAATATAGATGTAACAGGTGTGTTAGTTTCAGATAGATATAAGGCAGTGTAAACCAGCAATGTGACCAGAACTGAAGAAGCGGCTTGGACGAGCAGTGAAACGTCTTCACTAAAATAACTTTTTTTGTCCAGTTGACAAAAATACATTTTTCTTTTACTATCGATATAGATGTACTTTTAGACTTTTGTCATTGCAGACTTTATTTATTGGGTTGAACACGGACACCTTCTTTGTTCTGATGACTTTTTATATTGGTAGTAATAAGCTGCCCTTCCTGAGACAACCCTTCTGAGGTTTACACAGGCCTGTGCGTGAGATTTATTATCTTGTATAATGAAAAACACAAAACCAACTTACTGATCAATGGTGGCCACTGCTTCTTTGCTGCCGCTGTGAAGTTTTATGGTAATGTATCCAAAACGTACTTCCTGGTTCCATGTCACTATATCAACTGTGTAGGTTGTCACTGAGAAAGAATATTTACCGTAAGCCGTACCGAATTAGAGTAAAAATAAACATGATTAAAATACAGTGTAAATGAATACTGTTTGTACTCACTGCAGAATGGAGATTGTGGATTTGTTTTAAAGTAAGTTGTAGTTTGGCCCTTTTCCCGAAGGATATCTTTTCTCTCAATAACATCATAACCTGCATTGGCCAGTCACAATGCTGTCTTAATGTTATAGGCTAATAAAATTAATATACCTATTGTCTTGGAATACATAGATAATCAACAAACCAAATATGGGGCATCCAGCAGGCCCAAACTGCTCACAGTTCAAGCATTTTCCATCCAGAAAGTCTTTGTAAGAACTGCAGGGGTATGTCCTAATCTTACAGTTCTTTATAGACTCCATATAGAGAAACACTGATCTCTGGTGGTCACATTTGAAATAGGCTCCTCCTTATGAAGAAAAAGAAAAAAACAAATAAATGTATTATAAACAATATACTATATATTTTTGCGTACTGAAAACTAAATTCATGTGTGTGCGTACGTACCAGAAAAGATGGTGGTTGGACAGCCTGGCTGGTCTGTACCACCATTGGGATAAAAGTCTATATGACCTAAAGGCTGTCTGAAGCCCAGGGCTGGAAGCACAAAGACATCATGTTAAAATGATTACTGAATTATACATTAAGATATGAGGAAAAGCTTGACTGACCATCGATGTCAGTGTGCAGGGCATCTACAAACTGAGCATCAGTTGGATCCAGTCTGTGTTCTGGAGAGCTGCCTGTGAACAGGGGCCCTGCAGGGTCCAGCGCTGCCAACAGAAACAATGGTCATTCAATATTCTTTATTATGATTATTTTATCATAATAATATTATGTTTCCACCATACCTGTTATTCTACCAATTGTACTATTGTAGTTTGCTCCAACAAAACCTGCAATGTGCGCTCCAAGACTGATTCCAATGATGTGAATAGTGTGGAGAGAAACACCATAATTCTGTAAATATAAACCACAGTCAGCCAAAAGTATGTTATTACTATGGGACAACAAACGTTTGTACAACTTCACCTGCATCACTTTGACCAGGGCAGTGAGGTTTTCACCGGCTTTCAGTGTGTTTTCTTTTGCTTTGACGTAATTGACATTTGTTGCACCTCTGTTCCAGTCCACAACTATAAGGTTCATGTCTTTTCTTTCCAGTAGCAGTTGAATGAATGTGTTCATCCAAACAGGTGGAGAGCCAGTGGGACGGTACCCATGAATGATGAAGGTGGTCGGACGGGACACATTGAAACTAGGCGTGGCCGACAGGTTTGTGTGGGACATCAGTAGACCACATGATGCATTTTCTCTGGTGTAGAGCAGCAGTTTTACTCTGAGATGTGTTCCAATGAAGGCATGTTTAAAGTCTAAGTCAGTAAACTCCTCACACTTCTGTGCTGTAGAAATGAAATAAAATCATTAGGTTGTGTCTACATCATAATTACATTCTAGTTCAGAGATGAAATATGCACTATCCATTCAGCAGCAAAATTCTCACTATAACTACAAATCATTCCCCTACTGAGGACTTATGGGCCGGTTCTTTGACAATTAATATATATAAAAATCTAAATTACACCTTACATTAGTTGTCACTTAAAGGGCCCATATTACACTATTTTCTGATCTATGTTATTATGTTGTTACCTCAACATAAACAAACTTGGAGATGGGTTTTGTTTCATTCACAACACTCACAAAAAAACCCTGCATATTTAGGCTATGTTCTTTTCTCAAATAGAAAACACTCAGTTCCACCTTGTGATGTCATGCGGTAATACAGGAAGTGCTTCACTGTGTTTTTAAACTCCATACACCTTCACTAGAATCATTTGGATGATTTCAGCCCTGGGATTGCTGATCTCTAGGTAAGCTAGCTGTTAACTTGAAAACTACTGCTTCATGACATCACAAGGTGGAACAGAGCATTTTGAGCTTTGAAGCTGTAGACAGACTTATAATAAAGGGTTGCTCAAACATGTGTGAATGAAACAAAACACAACTCCAGGTATGTTTTTGATGTGGTAACAATATTATAACATGGCTTAAAGTTGTGTCATATAGAACCTTTAAAACTGAAATCAAACTAAAATTGAATTATTGATTCCATCTTTTCTTCTTGATAACTCCACTCTTTCTTAATGTCACTCCAACAATTTCATGAGAATTTTCACTTCTGCAAATGCTTCTTAACCATATTCCCATAAACGCAAGCGTTTACTGTCAAATGCACTGTGAATGAACCCATGTGTTTAGCTATGCGAGTGCTGTGTCTTACCTTTGCATATTTGAACAGTTATCAGCAGCACAGGTGTCAAATATTGCCACAGGAACATTCTTCATCAACACCCAGAGAAATTTATCGACAAAGACACATATAATAGAAAAGACAACAGTAGCAAATGAATTTAAGTGAAAGACATCAGTCAGTTAAAGCTACAATGGTGAAAACAAAAAACATGTTCCCGTAAAGTATGGAAATCAGTAAGCAATAGGTTACACTATAATTGTTTCATTTTGTATTAAGCCACAATCCTGGTCAAGCCTTTAACAAATATGTGCTTCATACATGCCAGCCAGCCAATAAAATTGCTTTAATGAGATAAGATAAACAATAAAAGATGTTAGATAAAAGATAGAAGTAATTCCAGTTTTACCTGCTACATTAAGCTGTACTGTAATACTATGGCATGTCATATGGCAGCAAGTAACATATCTGCTAACATTCTGATTCATTTGCTTAGGTTGTAAAGAAATTTACAATAATGACAAAATTATATCTACTGATACAATATACATAAACATACATACATACAAAATAACCCTTGTAACTGTAGACAAATCACAATTAAACAATTCCAGATTACTTTTTAAAACTTTCTGAGCCTACAATAGTGAGCTTCTTCTGTTGTTTCTGTTTCTTAGAGCAAAACTGAACTGTAAAAGCCCTAACCTTTGCTCCTTGCTCAGCTTGAGTTTCTATTGCCACTGTTTACGACGTAACACACTTTCTGCCCTCAGATGATACTAAGCAATGTCAACAACAAAAATATAAAATACTTCTCTTACCTGTGTTTCCTGGCTGCTCGCCTTGTAAGTCAGAGTTGAGTGTGTAGTGGTTTCATATTTTACCAATAGTTCTTTCTTGAGAAGAGAGAGGAAGAAGTCTGATGTAGTATTCCCGCCCTGCATGTTCTCACAGAGAAGGCCCCACCCCTTTGTCAAAGTGCTCTCACAGGTGAGCTCACCCAAGTCATATTGCCTGAAACCGGTCGAGCCACTGTGGAGCGTGTTGGTGCTTTTCTCTGGTATGACTGAAAATTACAATGAAAGTGAGAGATTAATGTTATTTGCATAACCACACAATGTACATTAGTTAAACAATAATCAGATTCAAACAATTCTAACCTTGTGCTGGTAGTTGTAGTAGTTGTAGTAGTTAAAGTAATCAAACAAAAATGGGAAATGTGACAGAATCTGAGTAGAGATAGTTTCTGTGGGTGTTGACATGATTTGTAATCATAAATCATTGCTAAAAGACAAAGGCTCTCCTACCAGGCATAAGATTTAAGGGTAAGACAAGATAGTTCATAAAAAGTTAAGGGAAAAAAGATAGTTTAGATACTTCCTGATGCAGATTACTTTGTAATCAGTGATTATTTAAAAAAAAAAAAAAAAAAAAAAAAGACAATATACTATACATTTTAACACAAAATAATAGTATTTCATTTATAAAATGAAACCATGCCGTCTTATACTAGTTCTGATAAAGCCCAAGAATATTCTAAAACTGTTCAGGAAAGGTCAAACTTTGTCCTGTTTATGTGATTTTTTTTTTTTCTAGTTCTAGTTTCAGTGCTGGTTTAAGTGTCAATTAGTATCTGGTTTTTGATACTCTTGACAACCCTATTTCAAAGTGTAATGCCTTGGTGGAGACCTGTGTCTCTGTGTAAAATTCTCAAGATTCTCAAGACCTTTGCACAGGTCTTGTATCAGAAGCCTGCCCCGAGCATCAGAAACTATGTGGCTTTGTGTTTTAATGTGAGGTAGTCTTTTTACAATGGACAAAATTATATAGAAAGAAAAATTGGGAGATTTGTTATTGTGAAGGGTATTTGACATATTGCATCACACAAGCTTTAGGTCTCAAGGTACAGTCTCATTCATTCATCAAACATTCCAGTTTTAAAAATAGTAAAGGGACGCCACAGAGTAGTAACTCCACCCAGAGAATCCAATGAGATAAACTTATAGATTAAAGCAGTCTGGGGGTCACTGCCCCAAGTGCTCCGATGACCATGTCACAGACTGATGTCAACATACAAACAGAAAATGGATTTTTGTCACAAAACAAAAGCAATGAAGTTGGCAAAAGAGCACAGGCAGACAAGCTATCTGTGCCAAACGTCACGGTCAGAGATACGCTGCTGTTATACGCTGCTGTAGGAGACGGTGCTATCAGAGATGTGACCCACAGAGGAATCCAAACTTGCTCTTATCCCAGTTACACTGTTTCTGAGATAACAAAACTCCTGCCAAAAGTTTTCTCAACACACCGAGGAGTTAAACAGCTGATTGTGCACATGGGTGCAGTTGACACCAGAATGGAACAGACTGAAATCTTAAAAAGGGATTTCATTAAATTATTCAAGGAGCTTGATAAAGTGGAGGTTAAGACATTCATTAGTGGACCAAACATAGACAGTAGGAAGATGAACAAATTTACCCGGCTGTTTCAGCTGAACACATGGCTGTTCAATACGTGTGTGGCCAGAGAACTGCACTACATTGAGAA
>KN480652.1:1489-18894 GCA_000787095.1 Periophthalmodon schlosseri
ATGGGATCATCCAATATTATTTTCAAGACTTCATTTTTTTTCCCTCTTTCCTTCTAACATTTACAGGAAGTGCCGTCCCTCAGAGTGCTCCTCCCGTCCCGACCGGTGCAAGTACCCACTTCCGCTTTCCACCTTCTACACCATCAGAAGTTCTCTCCCCAAACGACGACCTGCGCAGCCCGGGGGTGGTGTTCAGCTCTGTGGCACGGAGAGCCCGGGGATCTGTGAGCGACTGCAGCGATGGTACATCAGTGAACTCTGAGATCGAGGAGGGCCCCACAGCTCCGGCCGAGGAGAGGACAGCGGAGAGGGGGGTTGGTGGAGGAGGAGGGTACCGTGGTATCATTCACCCGCGCTTACCCCATGAGTCTCTGTTCAGGATGTACCCAGGCAACCCGGCCGCACACCCAAGAGGTCCTTCCAGTCACCGCATCCACCCCGAGCCTCTGTCCCCCTTCCCTGTGTCCCCTCTGCCTGGCCCAGGAGGAGTGAGTCTCTTAGCCCCCCCTCTCTCTCCAGCACTCTCTATGACACCCACCTCTCACCTCCCCTACAGCCCCTCGCCCAGTCTGTCCCCCATGCTCGGCTCGCACTTTTCCTTTAACCCCGAGGACATGAAACGCTACCTGAAAGCCACACAGTCGGTGTACAATTATGGTCTGAGCCCCCGGGCATTCATACAGTACCCCAACATCGTCGTCCCGCAGCCACACCGACCAGAGAAGTCAAGTCTGGCCACTGAGAGGGGATCAGCAGAGAGGGGAGGAGGAGAGAGGGCAGTAGAGAGACACCACCATCCATCTTTGGGTCACTCTGCTCACCACCTCCCACACCATCCACACTCTGCGCACCCATCACACCCCATGCACCACCCACTGCACCTGGGGGAGGAGCCACCGCATATGTCTCCATTCAAATTCAAGCTGCAACCGCCGCCGCTGGGCAGGAAGCAGAGAGACGGGCAGGGCCAGGGGAAGCTCCGGCAGAGCTCCCTGTCCTCTGGCTCTGGGTCCATGTCGTCCACATCAGGCATGGGCTCCTCACTGTCCTTCGGCAGTGACTTGAGTTCAGCCAGCGGCTCTGGCCTAGTCTCAGCCTCATCTTCAACACAGTCACTTAACAGTGCCGGGCTCCCTAAAATCAAGGTCGGTAAAAACTTGAATTTAATCAATAAATCTTGATAGAATGATTTCACCTATTATTTTACATTGGTGCGTGTTATTGTACAGGTGGAGCCCATCTCTGACATTGAATCAGAAGAGGAGGTGGAGGTAACTGACATCAGCGATGAAGACCCAGACGAGAGAGATGAGGATTTTGAGTTCTCCTCTCGTTTCTCCAGAGCCTCACACCACCACCACCTTACCAATGGCACATCCCATTCCCATCAGCCCCATCCTGATGATGACCTGGATGAAGATGTCTTTAAAGCTCCTGCCCCACCTCCGCCTGGCCTCTTGCCCTTCTTCGCCTCACAACACATACAGTCTAATGTCCATCGTGGGCCACCCATTCTTAAGACTGAACCAGCAGAACCAGAGGAGGTGAGCCCACCTCCCCCCCAGCCGGGGCCCACGGGAGCACCCCAGACCAAGTGCATCCCTCTAAAACTGCGCTTCAAGAGGCGCTGGAGTGAAGACCAGCGCATGGAGGCTTCACAGGAGGAGTCTGATGATAAGAAAGTGCGACCAGAGGAAGAGAGGATACGACAGACTCATTGTAACGGGCGAGTGGAGGTGGAGGAGGACGGGACAGGCAGTGCCGAAGGAGAAAGTCCCCCTCCTCTGATGTACGAAGGCTCTTTAGCCACACCCCTGGCCCCACACCGCAGAGTGAGCGCCGAGCTACACCGTGCCACTGCACAGCTGTCTCTGGAGAATAAAGAGTGCTGATGAAGACACTGTCGTACACTACTGCCCTCTTCTCACTCACATAGTCCAGGGGTCTGTGAAAGGGCCTCTCAGATTCCTTTCACTACAATGAGGTCTAACTCCTGAAAGCGGCAGAGAACTACAAGATCCTGCTTAACTACTAACACCTCGAAGACACAGACTTTGTTCCATCACTAGTTCTAGTAGTTTGATCTCCTCTGTATCGGGACTCCTGTGGTTTGAACCCTTTGTGGGAAGGAGAGATGCAAGTGACTGGTCCAAATAGAGACCTCTATCGCACCTGGCCAGTGAAGCCGCAGATATCCTGCCCCATTTCCTCAAGGGACCCACTCTCTCAAAGCCCACAACAGCCTAGCACTCTCCCTATACTTTTCCTGGAGAACTGGACTTCAACAAGTGCCTGTATGTACAGTGACACAGAGGAGCACAACATAGGGGGAGGACTTTGAGTTGTTATTGTCTCTAAAAATTCCTATAAAGTTTAAGAATTGCTAACAAAATCTTGGGGCTCATTAGGAACTTGTGTCTCTATAGTTAAAGAGTGGGTGCTTTCTGATTGAACATTTCAGAACTGACTCCTAAATCTGGCTCACTCCACTCAGGGAAGCTTATTGCTGTATGCTCATAGGATTCATGCACACAAGAAAACACACATGCAAGCAAAAACAAACTCCAGGCAACAGTTTTAAAATACATTTTGGTGACGCACAACTTTACAGCACTAAACGGCATAAAGCTATTGTACCTGCTTCTTTCTGCCTCTTCTGTCCTTTCTCGCTCTTGTGGACCACATGTGGAAAAATGCAAATTCCACATATAAGAACCGTTTCCCCAGTGGAGTTAGTGAGTTAAAACAGAAGAATGACAGCTTACTAGAGGTTTAGAGAAGTTGCTGCTAAGGGGGACAAGTGAGAACAGAAAAATATTATAAACCATTTCTCTGCATATTGTATATTTAAACTGAAAGTCCCTGCAGCACAAGATACACCAGCCTCTGCATTCTGTAAAACTAAAAACCAGCAAATGTCCGTACAAAGAATCCCACATGCACAACACTGCCTTTGGCTCCAGCTCGTTGGTTTCAGCCCTGTCACCGGGTCCTCCAGAGTTTGTGAGCCACCTACATGAATCAGAGAAAGCAGGATCGACACTGCCTCTCTATGCCTTGTTTTTATAGCATGAAAACCAAGCTCTAGCAACACACAAACAGACTATACCTTTATATATTTTAAAATGAAGTGATTACAATTTTAAAACAGCCATAGTGTTTTAAATATAACAGATAGTTCAGGATTTTTTTTTATATTTTTGGGAGATTGCAGCACAGTAAAAAAAAAAACAAATAAAGCTAGGTGATAATAGCCATAATATTCTGAGCACAAAACAGATTATATAAAAATAGGCCAGAACCAGATGCAGGATCTACTCAGCGGGAAACCTCTTCTCTAGTTTAATTTCTTTGGTTGTAATGTTTTGTTGGCCAGTTTCCCTCCAAAGCCCGCAGCTGCCTTAGATCGATGCAAAGGAAGACATAGTTAATCATTTCTGCAAGACGAGGTAACTCCCCTCAAACTATGCACATGCTCAGAATCCATTATATTTTAGCAGACTTGATTTTTGTTTAGCTCTACCATCAGATTGCTCAGCATTTCAGGTCATAGATAGACTGATCTACTAATGGAAAATGACAGAATTTTCCACATTAAATTCACATAGAAGCTTGTCTCAACTTGCAGAAATCCACCGACATTGTCACTAAAGCTTTTGTCTGTAATTGAACTGACAGTTGCCTTATTATTATTACAACTTTTATCCCATTAACTGAAGAGGCGCTCTTTTAATCTTTAATATCTCTTCTCTCCCCTTATCCATGCCATCACTTGTTGCAATAGACTAACAGCACAAAAAGTCTCTCAAAAGACTGTCGTTCTTCAGATTTAATTTTTCTTGATTTCACATTCTAGCATTTATGTTGTGGCATCACATCTCAAACTCCTTTGAATTCAACCCAAACCCTAACCATTTTCTTTTCAACAAATGTAATATAATTAAAATGTGTACATTTTGTGAGCTGACAGAGGAACAACTTTGGGAAATTGGAGAAGAAGAAAGCGGATTTTATTTACATGCAGATGGGTAATTTTACCTTTTTTCGTCATGTATTGTAATGTTTTGTTTTATAATCTGTTTTTTCTCTTGATTGTGTATATTTTTTATCATTTACGGGGGACTGTACCATTTTAAAAGAATTCAAAATTGAGTTGTATTGTTTTAATGTGTAAATTTCTCCCCGTTTTTGGTCATTAGTTTTGCCTTGTCTCCCAGAGCAGTTGCATAACACTGCGATGGAGAGATGAAAGTTAATACCATGATGTAACATTGAATTTCTCTTCTTCTGTCATGTTATTTTTTTTCAATCTTGTAATTAAGATGTAATCAGGGTTATTAAACCAGTTAAAGCCCAGTATGTTAGCAGCTGTTGTTTTTTGTCCTTTCATGTAATAGTAGTTTAATGATGATTAGTGAGTGAGTAACTTGAGTTTGGATGCAATATGAGTAAACAAAGAGATTAACTTTTAATGTTAAGCTTTATTATGGTCAGACAGTCATGGGGTTCTTCTTGTTTTTAGTTTATATTTCACAAAAGTAGGTTAAGAGCCTAATAGCCCAGTAACAGTTGCTTCTGCATTCACAAAAAAAGTAGGTGATTGTGGTCATTTCATATAAAGTGCCATTTTGGAGATTGTTTTAATTAATAGTAGATTTCATTGTAGCTTCAAACAGTCTAAGGTCAAAATACATTCTCCTTTTTATTCAGCAAAATGATTTCTATGGCAGGATGGTAGCCCTATACTCATGGTAGAGCTGATGGTTGAACAAATGGCTCTGAGGTTATACATTTAACAGAAACAGCGCTATGTTTGCGCTGCTGCCCACTCCTCAGACTACCTTTTAACGTGACGGTGGTAAAGTCCTATTTCTTGAGCGCACTTAGAAACAAACGCACGTTAAGGGCTGCGGGAGGAGAAGTCATGATGGAGAGATGGAGAGCAGTCGGTGTTCCTAATGGAGCACTTATGTCTTAATGCTAGCCCAGCCTCAATACAAGGCATTATAGGCCAACTCTTTGTAAAGTGCCTATGTAAGGCACACAGGAGACACGTGTGTATTGTAAATTGCTCAATGTTAAAACGTACTGATAAAATGAGACACCCTCTACATTAGGCTATTGCGTATGTCGGGTCACAGTTACCAAACGGTCCGTTCATCAGATGCATCCAATGATGTTTTTAGCCTACGTGGCGGAGAAAGCTCAAAGCTCACGCGCTTTATTTGTTGTGCAAAGCACGTGATGTGAACCTGTTGCTTTGGTTGTCTGCTTTTGCTTCTTTTGTCAGTAGCCCTCTGCCTATTTTCACTTAGGCTAACGAAAGAACAAACCATAAAGCTAATCTTTATAGAAACAGGTCAGCAGTAAGAAGACCAAAGTAGAGTCTTAAACACTATGGCAATTTATGTAAAATAAATATCAACGCAGATTCATGATGATGCGCTTCATTTAGGCCATAGAATGACAAGCACCCAAACAAAAGGCCTAAAGTTTTTGCTCCTTATAGCCTATATAAAAAACAAATATTTAAAGATTTGCACATGTATTGGTCCAAAACGAAGAAGCCCCCCTGACTAGAACCATCCCAGGTGCTGCGTTCACGAAACCAGCGCGATGCAGACCACATGAACCACTTGACTTGTTTCAACTGTGCCACATCCCCGCGCTCTCGTTTCCTCCTTGCGCATGCTTTCGCAGAAACCCTTTGCAGAGTTGTTACTGTGCTCCACGTACGACCGCAAACCCTGCACACATAACACTGCACTGAGCTTCTTTTTTGAGCTTTTGCACATAAAGCATCCATTGTAACTTACGGTAAAGTGACATCCAAAGCGAGTTGTAGGAGTCGACCACATCCTTTACGCACCAACGAAGAACGCGGCTGCATGTTTTCAGTGTACGAGAAGATTCCTTTAATTATGAAGCGGCTAGTTTGTGTAATTTAAGCCTTTTGATTTTTTAACAATAAAGAATTCAACGTTAAAAATACGCCTCGGTAGAACTAAAACGTATAACCCCATTCCCTCTTTCATTTTTTGATTCATCATTTAAGATAAAACTTTTCTTACTTCTTGCCCGACATCATTTTGTCTTATCGCCTGTGGTCCTGCGTTATAATTTTATAGGACAGGGTTGCCCTCTGCTGTTGTGTTAGTGTAACAACAATAGGAATAGTATGTAATATCTAGGCCTACTAAAGGTTTCCATAGAAAACAGGCCTGTTTATTTATCTTCTCCGTTGTAATATTATGCCATGATGGGTTGAGTAGCCTATATTCAATTTGATGACAAGTTAACTAACTTTGGCTAATTTAAGTCGCCTAGCCTAATGATTCACTTACAGAGATCTGTTAAAGGAAAACTACATCTGCCAGAAATATCCACTACAGATCAGCTATTATGCCGACACATATACAAACATGGACATTTTTGGGGCTTTATACAAAGAATGGCTGTATGAACTATACCATAGACTGTTTTCAATCAATATTGCACTCACTTTGAGGGCCTTAGCCTTACTATTTTTTTCCGATACTTGATGAATAATCTGATAAATGAGAGAGAGAAAACTTTTCTGCTAGTGACTAAAACAACACAAATTCTCTGTAAGATTCAAATCTACATTGTGACCATTCTGCTTAAAAACATTAACAGCCTACTGTTGTTTGGCCACTATTTCATGACCACTGTTTGGGTTGATGCCATGCTGATGAAACCACTCCATCCACTAATGTTTAACACACCATGTATAAAAATCAGATAACCCAGTAATTAGATCTGATTTTGGTGTGTTTACATGCCCAAGAAAAACACCTGGTGACATGAGTCAGTTAGGCTACAACAGTTGCTTGAAAAATCTAATGACTATTTGGATCTACATTAACATTAAAGGCACAGTATATAACTTTCTGGAAGTAACATGTCACCTGCACGGAAATAGAATGTTAAAATCATACTTCAGAACACATGTGTCAAACTCAAATGTGCCAAATGTGGCCCACCACGTCATTTTATGTGGCCCGCGACAAGGTAAATTAAAATGTATGGCTGTCTTAAAATGTCAGTTTATCAGGAGATATGCAGTTACATAGACATATTTTTTTTACATCTATGCAAATACATATGCAATATTTGTAACTTGTAATAAATCTTCTGTAATAAAATACAGAAACAGTTAATTAACAAGTTAAAAAAGCAGTTACATTTATTTTAACATTTGGTTACATTTAGTTACATTTATACAGTTTTACAGTTACATTTGGCCCTTTGAGGGCAACCATTGTGCTGATGTGGCCCCCGGTGAAAATGAGTTTGACGCCCCTGCTTTAAAACATTCTCCATGAAAATAAATGCATTTTATGCCATGCTGTGGAATATTATAGCCAAAGGAACAACAAACAAACAACAGTTTCTCACTGCAATAAACACATTTAAAATAAAAAGAACATAAAAAACATGCTTTTTATTTTTAGGTTCTGCATACTGTGGTTTTAAAATAACTATTTATAAATATATCATAACATTTTCTCTTTCTTTCTGTAACTTTTGTCTTTGCCACATCAGTTTGTCCTTTCTTGCATAATCTTCCTACACAGGGGAGAACAATCAGGAAAAAAATCAGATTACTCACAACAGATGTAACTGTTTACTTGCCATTTCAATAATCTAATAATTCCAGAAAATCAGATAATGGGTGTGCTTGTAAACAGCCACTTTCAGAATCTGAATCTTTGTAACTGACTGTGTCCTAACTGACTCCACTATCATTCATTCTGGCTGTTTTAATTTCTTGTGTGTATCCATTTTTTTTTTTTTTTTCTATGTGTCAATGTGGCAGACTCAGGAACATCTGAGCTGTGTTGAGTTTTTGTGAAGGAGAACACAGTCATAGAGCACAAGGGCCCTCTGTTTAATTTCCACATATAAACTTGTGCACATCAGCCCTCTACAACACCAAGATGTTTGTCTTTGGCAGGGAGGAGCCTATTACAACACGTCATATAATGCTCAGAGCTTTAGACTGATCTGCTCTAATTCCACTGGACAAAAAAAACCCAAAAACCTAAGACTTCTTCAGCTGATTTATAATATGCAAAATGTCATTACAACTTGCACATGGTTTAAGTATGCAGAAAGGTCAAAGCAAGAGGTTAAAGGTCATAGTGCAAATAATGACATGCTTTAACAGAGAATGAGATAAGACAGAGTTGAATAGTTAGGGAACGTCATTTGTCACTGATTCCCCCAATAAAATCTGTGGGCAGCAGAGTTTGTCATAACTCTGGATCTAAGGTAAAGTCAGGTGAAACACACAGGTTCAGTTGATAAAATATATGTATTCACTTACACCACCACTATGACAAAAGATGGACATGCAAACATTCAAACACTATCTACCAGTCACATTTTAGTGAAATTTGGCTAACTAACTCAAGAATTGTCTTTCTACAAACTCTGCCTTTGGACAGTGGAGCTCAGCAGGAGAGGGGAGACTGTGGTGTTTGACTGACAGAGCAGTGAAGAGCACACACAGTGGAGGTCAGGGGGAGGGTCAAAGTTCAGGCTTCTGTGGAGATGAGGAGAGGTTAACGGGGGACACACTGAAGACCTGGCCTATTAGATTAGGAAGGCTTCTTACATAATTTCTCTTGTGTTTCAGAACACATTAGGAAAAGGATTGTAGGCTACTGCAGACCTGTTTTGGTCTTCAATTATTTTGACTGAAGCCCATATAAGTAAAACAAGCAAGACGCTAAATTCGTAATTAAACACCAGTAACGCCTGTTGTCCGTATAGGCCTAGACTGCAATTCCTTATAACTACAACTAGATGTCCCCCTATCAACATTTTTCAGTTCTGTGTTCTCACTACGGTTCACATCACATGGGTTTTCACTGGGATACTCTTGCTAAATACACATTTCGTAATCAGCCAATCACACTGCTTTCTTTTCAACGCTGTTTTTTTTTTTTTAATCAAGAGTTGCGTCACGTGACACGACGAATGCTTCACATCTTATCGGCAGATGGCGCTGTTTGTGTGGGAATTTTTCCACGGATGCCTCAGCATGAGTCTGGGTTTCTACTACACAGTACGCAAGATTATGTAATGTTTACTATTATGACACTTTCTTGTGCAAGGTGGTGTGTATTTGTCAGTAAAGCAACACGTCCCCCATTCATTGTCCGGCTGTGCCCAATGCCTACCTCAAACCTGCCATCACCTCAAAAATTTTCATCTTTAATAGCTACGATCCTCAACACACCGGTTTGTCTCCAATGCGAGTAACTACACGGGGTTAACTGAGTTTACACCAGGCCACGCCCCTTCAGTCCAGCTGGTGGCAACACTCGTGATGACATCATCTGCGGTGGCGGCTATTGGCTCAGAGACGTTGTCCACGTGCCCAATCGCCTACTGGTGTGGTGACGGCAACGGAGAGCGGCCCGTTTAGTTCTACGGTAGCGGGTGGAGCCGTGAGGGTACCCACGTCACCGGGAGCTCCAGGAGGCGCTCTGATTGGACAAGAGCGCTAAAAGTGAGCGTCTGTTGCTGAGAGAAAAGAGTGAGGACAAGAACAGTTATCAAAAGGTACGAAGACGCTTTTCTGTATTACACGATAGTTTACAAACACACACAACGCACATCTATGCTTGTGATTCAGATGCCAGGTTTGATTGGTATATTTTGTTCCTATAAAACATCAGCATTTTCACTGAATGAATCCATCTCTCATTGGTGTGACAAGAAGTAATATCCACACCGATTACTTTCTTTTAGACCATTTTGTGTCTGAAAACTAGAGGGCTTGATGCATTAACACGGTCTGCCTAGGGATGGCACTTGTGCTGTCAATTATGGTAAACATACTTTTGGCTGGAGGGGAGGGGACATTTGTGCCTTTTTATTGGCCCTGTGATATTTGCTCCCACCCCTAGACCCTCCTCCATGCTGTTCCTATGGTTCCCAAAGCTCTTATTGGGTACTGTAAAGTTTGAGAGAGTGGAATGGCCTGGCTCAGCATCCCCGCTGCCATTGGCTGAACATCGCTGTCTGTCAGGCAGACACTGACAGCCTGTCACGCCCACTTACCCGGGCTAACGAACCTGATTGGTTACTGTACCTGTCAGCTACCTCTGATTGGTCAGTTATGCCAGCTGTTAGTAGTTCATTCACCATTTTGTGACTGTAGTGGAAAAGAAGAGCGATAGTTTTTTGTATCCTTGTTTGAGTTTCTGAGGGGGAAAGACATGTTTTGTAGAGGGAAAGTTAAGTGTGATCCCTCACTGCACAGTGGTGAAAACCGACAGCAAAAGGATGTTACGAAGAGTTGTGCGAACCTCCTCGACAAGAAAATAGGACTATAAATCTTTGCCTGGAGAAAGGACAAACAGCTTGGTAAGTTGTGACCAAGTTATCAGAACACAATAGAGACTAACCAAAAAACATTTTCATTTCAGAAAAAAGGCACTTAGCACGACCATAGGCTTGTTACCGTCCGAAGGAGCGGAATTACATCGTTGTAACGCCGAGGAAGAGCCGAGAGAAAGAGAAGGGAGGGGTGTAACAGCCTAAAAACTTTCTCAAATGTTGTACTGCAGTCCCAGTGTCGACAAATCGTCATGCTCTAACTTCTCGGATGATATAAAATGCATGTGAATAACACTAAACTCTTCCCTTGACCTTACTTGTCGAGTTTTTGCGTCGAGCAGCGATAGCGTAGTAAAACAATCGTCCTATTTGCAGCATTGCAGCCCTAATATTGACTACAGGGCACAATACTCCACCTTGTTATCGAAACGTGACTTTCCGACATTAGTAACGCATTATAGCGTACGCACTCTATTGGTTGTGTATGTGTGTGTGTGTGTTCAGACGATGTCTTTATGTGAGCTCTCGTAGTCTGACACTGCTGCGTACTACGACTACTACCGCCACTACAATCGTTATAGGGCTGCTTACTAGAGCGAATCATCCAAACGTAAAGGATGCATCTTATTATGTTGAAAAGATCTTGGACGAGTGTCATTTCTTTAACCTTATTGAAAAGAGAAAACGCTTTGTAAACTGTTAGGGTTGACTACTTACTTCGAAATATTTGCATAGTAGGTGGCAGTTTATTAAGGAAATTTAGGCCTGCCTAGTTAGAAAAATGAAACGTCACTTGAAACCGGTTGTTTGTGTTTGTTGCCGAGGCTCGGCGTGCGCAGAGCAGACCGGCGGACTGCCTGAAGTCACATCACTCATGTGACATTGTGTAGCGCCTCTCATAGTACTCACAGAGACACAGGGCAAAGAAGCCGGGAAAGCATTTGGACTTTTCTCGGCTTTTCCTTCATTGCCACTCCACTTTCTGCAGCGCAGTCCTGCGCTCCCCACCGTGGCACCCCCTGACATCTGACTGGGCAGTAGGAAAGTGTTTTGTCATGCTTGTCCTGGAGTAGAGCTGTTATAACCCCCTAGTAACTAGGATTGTTTGTGCCATTTGAACTTGACGTGCCTTCATCTGTTTTACAGATAAACAGTGGCATGCATGGTTCAGATCTTCATTAATGCACTTGTGTACACAGAGGACAAATCTCTAAAGGTGTAGACATCTCATGAAGCGGTCATTGATGTGGAATTGGCAGTTCTGCCAAAACAAGCTCTCCTCTGATGTATGCCAGAGCCCTCTGAGAGGGCACACTTTTTGTCCATCCATTAGTCTTTTATATGTAAGAATTAATATGTAGCCTATAGTTATTATGCCAACGACTCACTAGACAGTGCCAGTATTTTGAATACGTCACAATGGATGCTCTCAACAACAAGCACTCTCATACACTTAACAGCTCGCTCTGTTGCTACACACAAACACTCTAAATATTTTCCATTTTTGGTTCATGTTGTCTGTGTGCAGAGATCCCCTTCATTCGTGAAAGAGTCATGTCAGTATGAGAGGAACTCGTCGTATGATGTTCTGCAGTTTCATGTCTGTGTTCTCTCTGGTGACCCACTTAGGGGCACAATCACCCTGCCAGGTCCACATGAGTGTACATGGGTCCTTCTGTCATACCATTGCATGTTCTGTTCAGTGCAGCCTTCGTCTGACTGGAGCCATTGACCCATGCAGAATCAACATAAAATCATAAAATCAATTGATTAAACAGACAACACTGCATTTTCTCCAATGTGTTGTTGTATACAAAAAACCCAATGACACTTATAGACTGATGTACTGTGTGCCATAGGAAGCGCCTGCACGCGTCCCCTGCGCGCAGACTACATTATGTGCCATGTTGCGGAGGGGCAAGATCTAGAATCTTCTGGATTCTCTATGACTGAACAATAAAAACAAACTACCTACATTACAAGTTTAGTTTACTTTTGGGAGGAATTGCCTCAACGAATGACCCTTTTGTGGTCTATTTTACAAATATTTTGCCGAATGGCAGCATAAGACATCACACACACACACACACGTCTAAAGTCTATCTAAAATTCTATCTAAAATGCTATTTTAATGCATTTAGTGTTTTCACCTTAAAGTGAGAAAGGTGAATACTGTTTATGATGTGATTAATGATATAAAACAATGGTCCATTTTGTATGCACAAAATATGCACAGTACGCACAGTGTGTGCATGTGTGTGTAAAGTTTGATGTTGCTGTGAAAGGCTGGGATGTTGGGTTGCATACACAGTTTTTTAAATGATAGTACAAACCTGTTTTTGCAGCTGAAGGAGTATGGTTCAATGACTCTGAATGATATGATGGCAGATTATCGGGCGCTTCTGGTGACAGTTGAAAGGTGAAGACATTGTACGACTCAATTATACTCATCTGCATTTAGCAGACCATACACTGCATTTTTAAAATACACTTTTCAATACATTTTGGCCCTAAAATTTTGCTTTTAACTCCTGCATTCAATATGTTTTATTTTTTATTTTCTAACTTGAGAGAAATGCACTGCCCATATTTATTTCTTCTCTTATTGATAAGAGCGAGAGTCTGAATGTGTGTTATTTGGTCTTTTTGAGGATCATGCAGACTTAAGCTTTTTTATTTTATTTATTTATTTATTTAATTATTTAAACAATGTTAGTTTTTAACAAAGTAATGACTTCTATACTAGAACGTATTAAGCCAACAATTTACACACATATTCCCCACTGGGTTATCGGCTGGAGCTTGGAGCATGTTTTGGAGGTCTTCAGCATGACCAAACACATTTTTCCAGGCTCAGCTCAGATCCTCTGCATGTCTTTAGTCAGCGGCCTGACTCCTTCCTGTCTTTTTTCTTTAACACCACAGCACCAGGTCTCAGGGTTGTCCGCACTGGCCAAGGACTGGTATGTAGAACATTCCAGCAATTTATTTCTTCATTTGTGATTCCTCTGCGTAAAGCTTGAACACTGTAATAATAAGGCAATAAGGAATAGAATACTTCTTTGCCTTTCAAGTTCACATTTGTGTACTATATATTAGCAATAGTTTGTTTTCATTTTCAAGTATATGACATGTGATTCCTCGATAGTTAGAAAATCACATTTATATTTTCAGCATGTTTGACCATAGTAAATTGAGATAGTGACAAAAAAAGTCTAAAAAGAGTGAGAGAAGAGAGGGAAGGCCAGTGCGTGCTGAAGACTGGAAATTCCCAAAGAGCACCCTCCACACACAGGCTGTATCTGAGCACACAGACACACACTTGTGCTGGGCTGTCTCGCTGGTGCTCGTCTGGGTGACCTCAACAGAACCGGCTCTGATCAAAGTCCATTTAAATGCAGCTTAGTGTGGCTTTTCCGAGCTAAAAACACAACACATGAGGTCTGTACTACGTAGCGTGGGAAGCTACCCGACCACCGCATATTGAGAACAGCGTCTAGATAAGGGGACTTGTGTAAGACCATTTTGATTCAGTCAAGCAGTGACTCTGTTGGATGGTCTCATACATGTGCTTTTCAAGATACCCAAAGCACTATACAGTTGATGATTACAGTCAGTCAGTGAAAGAGGTGGATTTTTTCAAAGATATTTTGAATATAGTTAGTGCTGATGAGTCTCTCATGTAACGTTTATAAGAGTACGTCCTGTGTCGTTCAGATTATGAATGTTCCTGGATCAGACAGATTTTTTCACTGTTTCTCTTAGACTGCCCAATCATATGCAAATTCATAAATGCATAAACGTCCCAATGATTTTTTTTTATTACTTTGACCCAATGATAATACAGCACTGTGATGATTGAGTGGGTAGATTTGTCTTCGGATTGTGGTAATAACATTAAAAAAGGTTTTACTCTTAAAATCTTTAGTTGTTATCAGACATTACATGAGCCCAAGTTATACTGCAGTAATATCCATTGCTTCCGATGTATTTCCTAATAACATTATTGCAATTATCTCAATTGAGATTTTTATCTATTATTTAATTGTCGTAACTAGAATCTCGCACTCTTGTTCATCACTGCAAAATTTAAATGTAACTTTAGTTGCTTTTTTTTTTTTTTTTTATATTTAGACAATACCTGCATCTACCTGCGATTTCACACTCTAGTGGTCTTTTCTTTAAACATTTTGTACAAGCCACCTGTATGAATAAGTACTGCTACATCAGTGACTACATATTTTCTATTTCTGTTTTTCAGCTTCCAAAGGAGAAGACAAACAGAGAGAAAGCCAAGCAAGGAAAGAAAAGAGGAAGATTGAATATAAAGGAGTGCCTTAAAAGTGAGAGAAGAAGAAGGAACGCAATTAAAAGCACTTTGTAAAAGGGGAAAGAAGACATGAGACCAATAAAGAAACCAAGAGGCCGGGGAAGGAAAAGGGGGGGCCCGCATTCTCCCCCAGAGAAGGACGCCAAAAGATTCAGGAGGGAAACACTTGTCAAGACAACAGAGCACACAACCAAAACATTGAGTAGTCCTTCCCCACGCAAACACACTCCGCCCATCGCCTACAGCACTAACAAGGAGCCAATGATAAGCAGCAGTGCACCCTTGGTAGGGCCTGTTGCACTGAGGCAACCTGTGGAGTCGGCCGAGAAGGACACAAAGAAGCCACAAGAAGAGACGGAGAAGAAAATGATAGGCACAAATGGAACTAGCACTACGTCTGCAGAAAGCGGAGCATCTTCTACCTCTCCTTCAGCTCCCGTCTCCACAGCCATGCCCCCGGCAGCCACAAATCACAGCCACGTCACCACCTCGGTCTCAAGTAGGAAAACAGCCACTTTCAAAGCCCGCATCCCCAAGAAGAAATATACATATGAGCACTTTGTGAATAACGCCCTGACTGCCATTAATGCCCCCAGCCCTGCTTCTTCTCAAAACAACTGTAATATCACCAACAAAGCCAGTGACAGTATCCACAAGATTAATAATATCAAACATGGCAACATTAATAGTGATAGTAATGATAAAAGCGCCATCAGTAACATGGTGAATAGTAGCAGGAATAATTTTCTCAATAGCATTTGCAGTAAAAATAATACTTGCTCAGGTAATATCCCCCCACAGCTAACTGTGGGTAGTAATGCAACACAAGTGAATCACTTTATCCCCATGGACAGCAGGGCTCTCAGGACAGAGGGCTCCCAAAAGGAGCCCAGAGAGAATGAGTCTGAAGGAACCCCAAACTCAGTGCACTCCTCGTCCACTGATACGGCCAGCGAGCACTCAGCCGAGCTGGACACGGTGGAGGCAACAGGACCAAATCATTCAAGTCATTCTAACTTTCCCACTCCCCTTTGCCACTCATCACCCAAGGGGGTCAGCCATTCAGATGGACTTGCTCAAGCGCTGGCCAAAGGCATGAAAAACCAGAGGGTTCTTGCGTGTCAGATAAAGAGGAGTGTGGAGAGTGGGGTGAATGGGAAGGACTTGGGCGCACTGTCCCGTGTGTTTAAGCCTGGTGTAGTGCGCTGTGTAAGTGGAGGGACAGTTGAAGTCCAGCTCCAAGGAGAAGAGAGACTTGTTCAATACCCTTTCCATGGTGATACTGTGATTACATCATTGCCTGAGGCCAAGAACACTGTGGAGTTAATTTTGGATGCCCCCCCACCTGGCATGGCACCTGTGGCTGTGGGAACACAAGTGTGTGTGCCATTTGGTGGAGAAGAGGGAGGGCCTCTGTTTTACAGAGAAGGGATTGTGACGCAGGTGGACCCCCACCCTGGGGTGTCATTTCCATACCGGGTGCTCCTCGATGAACAGATTCTGGATAAGCAGAAAGATGGCAAGGAGAACGAAAGACTGGCCGTTTGGGTGTCTCGACAGAGCCTGAGACTGCTCACCCCTCCCTGGGAAGTTCCAAATTTGGACGGTGGTAGGGCAAAGGAGAGGGAGCGAGAAAGAGAAAGGGAGGAGAGGGAGCGGAGGGAGGAGATGGAAGTGGAGAGGGAGGTATGTCAGTTGAGTAAGGGAATGGGGGTGCTTGGAGGAGGGGGCAGGCTAGGTCATAGTTTCTCACACCAGGGGACCACTGCGGGACGTCCTTATATTAATGTAAATCCACCGTCCCACTCTACTATTGAGACGCCCAGCATAGGGGCCAGCCCTGACATAAGAGTGCAGGCAGAGAGACAAAAACAGGCAAATATTCCTGAAGATGTGGAACTTTCACAGTTAAATATGGGCCTGACTGTTACACCCAGAACAGCGGCTGGCACCCCTCATAACACAAATCTCCTGTCTAAGAGTAGTGGCTACCCCTCCTCCTCCCCTCACCTCACTGTGGTGCGAGGTCTGGGCCCTCCGCACCTGTCCACCCTCACTGGTCCTCAACCACCCCCTTCTCCAGCCTTATTAACCTCTGATATGAACAATCCCACTTCTAACCTACCTCCATCCAAAACCACTCCATCCCAAACCACCACTCCCACTTCCTCTACCTCCTCTCGCTCCAGGACACCCCTGTCATTAGCACAACAGAAGTACAAAAAGGGTGATGTGGTGTGTACCCCAAATGGTATCCGCAAGAAGTTTAATGGAAAGCAGTGGCGGAGGCTGTGCTCCAGGGAGGGCTGCATGAAGGAGTCCCAGCGCAGAGGCTACTGCTCCAGACACCTGTCGATGAGGACCAAAGAGATGGAGGCAGCTGGAGGAGAGAGGGGCGGGGGCAGCAGCTCAGGTACACTCACCCCATCTGACCTGCGAGGCCGAGCCAGCAGTGAGCTGGACTGGGACGACACATCGAGAGAAGGCAGTGAGACCAGCAGCAGAGGAGACTCCAGACCCCGTCTAGTGCTGCCCTCACTCGTCCCACACGACCTGTCCTCACGCTTTGACTTTGATGAGTGCGAGGCAGCCACCATGCTTGTGTCTTTGGGTAGTTCCCGATCAGGGACACCGTCTTTTTCTCCAATCTCTAACCAGTCTCCCTTCTCCCCGGCCCCCTCTCCCTCCCCTTCCCCCCTTT
>KN480655.1:0-14302 GCA_000787095.1 Periophthalmodon schlosseri
TATATATATACACACACACACACACCAAAACAAACCATGTCATTGTTGTACTTGTGTATTTTATATCTACAGATATGAATGAGTGTCTGGAGAATCCAGGCATCTGCCAGAATGGTATCTGCATCAACACAGATGGTTCTTTCCGCTGTGAATGTCCATTTGGATACAATCTGGATTACACTGGAGTCAAATGTGTTGGTGAGTAGATCATCTACTGTGCAAGGTGTCAGTGTAACTACTTATGGTACAGCATATACTGTGATAAAGCATAATGTAGAGCATAATAGTGGTAGGCACATTTTCCTCAGACAGAAAATCAATAGTTCTAGATTCTGCATTGCATCTTGGTGTAATTTAGGTCAAACAGAAACTGCTAATAGCTACTTAAAAGCATGCATGTTTTATTGTAGCTGCTCTAACTGCCCCTGCTTGCCCCCTGCAGACACTGATGAGTGCTCTATTGGAAATCCTTGTGGAAACGGGACCTGCACCAATGTTATTGGTGGATTTGAGTGTGCTTGCAATGAGGGCTTTGAACCGGGCACTATGATGACCTGTGAAGGCAAGTA
The DNA here is from genome assembly GCA_000787095.1 of Periophthalmodon schlosseri. Classification (NCBI taxonomy): domain Eukaryota; kingdom Metazoa; phylum Chordata; class Actinopteri; order Gobiiformes; family Gobiidae; genus Periophthalmodon; species Periophthalmodon schlosseri. Next base: position 570 of record KN480655.1, read on the forward strand.
TCAAAATCAAACTTGATGTATATGTTTAGATCAGTCTCACCTTATTCCTTCTTTATTTCAGATGTAAATGAGTGCTCCCAGAATCCACTGCTGTGCGCTTTCCGTTGTGTCAACACATTTGGTTCTTATGAATGTATGTGTCCGTCTGGCTACGTCCTGAGAGATGACCATCGCATGTGCAGAGGTCAGCTAACCACATCTGTATATAATATTGTGTCTGGACCAAATGACTTACCTGTTGGTTGTTTGTATCTTGAGCAGACCAGGATGAGTGTGCGGAGGGCTTGGATGACTGTAGCTCTAAGGGCATGATGTGTAAGAACCTCATCGGTACATTCATGTGCATCTGTCCTCCTGGCATGCAGCGGCGTCCAGATGGAGAGGGCTGCATGGGTGAGTGGAATTAACCCCTTACATACTGCTACATACTACTATTCATTCATGCACATTGTTTATGTTTCAATGCCAGATTTGAACGAGTGCCGTGCCAAGCCTGGCATCTGTAAGAATGGGAGATGTGTCAACACTGTGGGAAGTTACCGCTGTGAGTGCAATGATGGTTTTGAGCCCAGCTCCACAGGAACTGAGTGCATTGGTAAGATATTATCCCAATTTTAAAGGGTAAATTAACACTGAATGAATCAACAGGGAATCATTTTTATATTTAATTTCAGCTACTAAAAACAAACAAGCTAACCACGAAAACTACTAAAAAATGATTTTATGCAATTCTGTGTTTTAGACAACAGAAAAGGCTACTGTTACATGGAGGCCCTGCAGACCATGTGTCAACAGTCATCCACAAACAGAAACAGTGTGACTAAGTCTGAGTGCTGCTGTAATGCCGGCAGAGGATGGGGCACGCAGTGTGAGCTCTGCCCACTCCCTGGCACTGTCCAGTATAAGAAAATGTGCCCTCTTGGGCCAGGCTACACCACTGACGGGCGAGGTAATTTTAGTTTCTGTAGTTTATAACTATATTGTAATATCTGAACAATTCTCTAACTTTCTTTCGTACTCTCAGATATTAATGAGTGCCTAGTGATCCCAGACTTGTGTAAGAATGGCCAATGCATCAACACAATTGGATCCTTCAGATGTCACTGTAATATTGGTTACAAAGCAGACTTTACTGCCACCTCCTGTGTTGGTGAGGATCCTTCTTACCTGGAAATTCTTTAACACATTGACTACCAGTATTGCTTGAGTTAAATTCCTGTTTCTATTTTCAGATATGGATGAGTGTGCTCTGTCTCCAAAGCCTTGTAACTTCCTGTGTAAGAACACTGAGGGCAGTTATTTGTGCTCCTGCCCCAGAGGGTACAGCCTGCAGCCAGATGGAAAGACATGTAAAGGTGGGTACTTGAAATAATAGCAGCAATAAATGTATACTTATTTAGTGGTGTTTGCTTGTATTAAACATTTTAAATCAATAATTTTTAACTACATTCTCTCATGTACTTCCATTGACCATGTCTCAGATCTGGATGAATGCTCCACCAAGCAGCACAACTGTCAGTTCCTCTGTGTCAACACCATCGGAGGATTCACCTGCAAATGTCCTCCTGGCTTTACTCAGCACCAGACTGCCTGCATCGGTGAGTGCTCAGTGGGAATTGAGCTAATTAGCCCTTTACTGAGCTAATTGTTATGGGAGTGCCAAGCAGATAACCTAGAAAGATATGAGATTTAAAGCATATTTGTCTTTTTAAGGGTTATACAACATATAACGTACAAAAATACAGAAAGAGAGAAGGAAGAGAGCAGCCTATTCTGCCTCTGTTACCAATAACTGTGATCCACAAGCAACAAGAAAGATTATCTCATATCATATATTTACAGAGGCCTTGACATACTTTTCTTTGTGCAGACAATAATGAATGTGCAGCTCAGAGCAGTGTGTGTGGTTCCCGTGCCTCTTGTGTCAACACTCCTGGCAGTTTCAACTGTGAATGTGGCAAAGGATTCTCACTGGATAGCTCAGGAATCGAGTGTGAAGGTAAACAAAGGAAAAAGTCTTGAAACCTGTTTGTTGATTCCATTCCATTGGTAACTTTGTTGAAATTGTGCTCAGATGTGGATGAATGTGGCAGCAACCACCGCTGTCAACACGGCTGCCAAAACATGATGGGAGGATACCGCTGTGGCTGTCCTCAGGGATATGTACAGCACTACCAATGGAACCAATGTGTTGGTCAGTAAACATGTTTAGGTGGTTGAGGCAATTCACTTAACTGTTACCAATGAAACTAATAGCTTTTCCCCATTATAGATGAAAATGAGTGCCAGGGAGGAACTGTGTGTGGTTCAGCCTCCTGTTATAACACATTGGGTAGCTACAAGTGTGTGTGTCCTTCTGGGTTTGACTTTGAGCAGCAAAGTGGTGGCTGCCAAGACGTGAATGAATGTAGCATGGGCAACAACCCTTGTAGTTATGGCTGCTCCAATACTGATGGAGGGTATCTGTGTGGATGCCCGGGTGGTTTCTACAGAGCTGGGCAAGGGTAAGGACTAAAGCAATGATTACTCTTAAGTTTGACTACTTCAGCTTTATTTGAATGTTATATTTATCTGCTACTATTGTTCTGTCCAGTCATTGCATCTCAGGCACAGGATTCCCTGGGCAGCTTGCTGAGGGTGAAGAAGAAGACAGTCTGTCACCAGAGGCCTGCTACGAATGTAAGATTAATGGTGGAGCTAAGAATGGTCGACACAAGCGCAACACCAACAGCAATGAGCTCAATCAGGTTTGTGTTCATCTTGGCACATTTTATTCTTTGTATATATTCTAGTTTTACAGATAAAGTCTGTTTTGTTTTTCAGGAGGATGCTGTGAGCATGGCCAGCGTGGACACTCAAGATATCATCCCCATGAATGTATCTTTGGCATCCCTGCTAAATAAAGAGCCTCTGTTGGAACTGCTTCCAGCACTGCAGCCCCTGGAGCATCATGTCCGCTACGTCATCACCCACGGCAACACCAATGAACACTTCCGTCTGCTCGAACGCCGCGATGGGAAGAGCATGCTTCGACTCGGCAAGAAGCTCCCTCCGGCTGGGTCCTACAGGCTGGACATCACCAGTCTGCGACTGTTTGGCCCACGCAGGCTACACCAGCTGGAGGAGCAGCATGACACTGACTACCTACAAGGGGAGATAGGAGATGCTCTGCGCATCAAGCTCCATATCCACCTGCACTGAGGTGCCCAGGACTGACTGCCTTCAGGACCAATACCACCATCAGGAGGGCTATATAAGACTGATTCAATCAGCCATCTACCACCACTCATGCAATTACAATTACTTATGTTTTTTGTTTTAATATACCCCCTCCACATCAATCTCATCCAGCGCTCTTCACTGAAAGAACTGAAGAGGTGACCAAGAGCGGTCAAGTGCTTGGACCATAGCTCACCACAGTTTGTCAGTCCACCAGTACACACCCCTTGTGTTACATTTGTCCTTCTACAAATGTAACACAAGAATTCACCAAAGGCCAGACCTTTCATTGTACATAATGTCTGCTGGGATATACATCACATTACATTATGTATTATAGTAAACCTGGTGTACAAAATCATGTACTCGGAGGGCCAGGCTCACTGTCAGTGGTCCAGGGACTTGTCTGCCTCAATGTCATCAGTAACACTGGGCAGGACATCAGCACACGCTTCTCCTCTCAGTATTGTAGCATGTCATTTTATGTGTTGTTGAAATGTTAACACAAAGGACTGCAATATTTACATGACAATTCAGGTGTTTTCTACTTTAATATTTGTCTGTTTGTCCATGGACATTACCCAATCCTTCATAACTCGTAGCTGTATTCTTCTGTGACGTGAGCAGGGATTAGTGTGAATCGTGTTGTGTGCTCCGTGACGCTGTGTGTGAACTCAGAACTGAAGAAGGTGCTAGTTTGTCCCAGCAGGGCCATCAGCGGGTTATAGCTTTTAGGTTTTAAAAATATCTGACTGACACCAGGTTGCATTTTGTATTTATCCTTCAAGGGATCAAGACTTAGGGTGCACTGATTCCAGGCCAAAGTGTTTGAGCTGCTCTGACTGGCACAGGCCTTGTTTACAACATACACATACAGTGACGTCCAGTCTTAAAGGTACATGTACGTGTAACATTACCTCAGCTAACCACAGGTAATGCATCACACTATACTCTCTGAGGGCATGCACAGGTGGACACCTAACCTCATCTGTCAGGTCATTTCTTGAGATTCTTCTCTCAAAGAGAAAAAAGGTGCTAAATAAAACCTTTGACGCTGTACAAAGAAAAGTGCAGTCTTGAATCTGGATTGCAAAAGTGTTTTGTTACTTTTTGTTATTATGTGTCTGTTTTGTCTCAGTGCTGAAAACAATTATCAGAATTGCTTTTTGAAAATTAAATTGTATATTTTTTAAGGAAAATGTAGATTTTTTAATGTTGAGGATGCCAAAATTCACTCAGAGATTTCTTGTTTGATGACTGTTCTTTCCAGACCAAAAAGTGATGTTTTCACCATTTCATGTAAAACCACTGCTTCTTAAACCAGCTGTATTATTAACATTCCTGTTATTGATTTATTTTTGCTTTCTCATTTACAAAAGGAAACTTGACTGACTACAGCGAGGACCTCTGTTTCTAAGAACACTTTTGCTGCACTGTTTCACAGCCTTTCACAGACTTTGTTCATTATATCCATCTTCTAACCTGGGAACCTTTGTATACTTGTATCTTTTACGATTTATTTTATTTTCCACTATTTTTTAAAAAGGCAGTTCTGCTTCAGTGCCACTCGAAACACTGTTGTCATTCAAATATCCAGATCATGTACTAATAACAAGACAAGAATGATCTCACAAAAATCTTCAGTGACAATCATCAAAGCACAACTTCCCAGGCAATAACACAATCAGCCTTCATCTGTGCTTAGACCTAACCAAAAATGACTGCAGTCTGTAAAATAGGATTCAATGCTACTTTTGTCCAACAACGTAAATGAAAATAAAGTACTGTTGGTTCAATGTTTTAATTATTATTTTTATTATTATTATTATTATTACAATTGTTATTTTGGGTCTATTATGTCAAAATAATCCATTTATATTAAGTATTGCCATGTAGGTAGCAAGTGGGGTAAAAAAATCCTTAATATTTGGGATAGTGGTAACAATAATACAAACATATTAATGGTAAATATCTTTTTAATTCACACTGACTCCAGTCAGTTTATCAAAAGCAATGATCTTAAAAAAGTTACAAATCACATATAAGAGCAAATTCTCCCCTGCCTTGTGGCTGCATTACAAGCTTCAAAACCTACACACTATTAAAGAGGAAGGACAAAGACATAGCAAAACAGAGGCTCCGAAACTGGAGTTCAGGGTAGAAAAATAAAGCTTTGTTTTACAGAAAGGTTGCGGTTTGCTTCGTTAGCAGCTCACTTGATAGGCTGAATAAAGCAAGTTTACAACCATGTAACATAGACTCTACAAGAGATAACAGTAAGTTCAATATGGCTTATCAGTTTAGACACAGAGACACACAGACAAAATTAGATGAAAACAAACTACAAGCTCAAACAGTTGGAAGCATCTGAACACTTCAGTTAAATATAATATTCAAACATGAGCATCTGAGGTTTCTAATAAGCATTTAGCACATTTGTGTGTCCTATTGGTTTAAAGGGGCAAACAAGTCAATAAGATGACTGTAGTAGAAGTGCAGGGCCAGAATGACACACTGTAGTTTATAAACTCATTTTGAATGTTGCCCTGATGTGGCATTTGGGTGTATTACATCTTTGTAAAGTTACAAGTTAAGGCAGCTTCATCAAAAAGCTCTGTCCATTGCAGAACTTTGTGGCTCTCTTGATTCCTATGTCTTTATAAATAAGTAATTTCCCCTGCAGTAAGACCTAAACTATTACCTAGTAAACCCTCAGAGTCATAACACAGTATACATGAACGTGTATATGTTACACAAGTGCATAATCAAACTGTCCCCTCTCCAGCCCCTCCTTGTGGTCAGTCCAGGATGATGCAGGCATGCGGCTGTAAGGGTCCAGCAGGATCCTGAAGCACCTGACCAGCAGGAAGATGAGGAACAGCATGAGAAGGCCTACGAAGGCCAAGGCCGTGCGCTGCTCATTGTCCACCCCGACCAGGGCCACTGGCGGGCTGCTGCTGCCCCCTCCAGAGCTACCCCCTAGGGACGAGCTGGCTGGGGACAGCAGCAACTCATAGTCCAACGTGGGGGCATGGTTCATCCTCCACGGGGCCCTGAGGCACGGTCTGCACACTGACTGGAGTGTGGGAGTGTTCGGTGGGAGCGTGGGGAATAAGGAAAATGTGTTCATGAGATACTATTATTTTATCAAACTAAATTTGAGAAGTTGATCTTAAGATGAAAACAAAAACTATGGGATATTATTATATATTATAGAATGTATTTAATTCATTTAATTGTGATGGTCAGTTTTACATAAGTAGGTCTGTGATGACAAGAGTGGACAGGCCTGCCCTTAATCTACCCAGACAATTTGACAGTCTCACCCCAATCTGTTGTTAAACATAGACTGTCTCTAAACCGCCTGATGAAGCTGGGTAACCCTGGGGTGCTTGTTATTCGGGGTATACAGGTCACACTGCCACACCGGGGATCATCTTCACTATGGACAGACAGGAGTAGACAAAAGCTCCTGCTGAGACAAACAAGTGTGTGATTGTGGCCAAGGCTGCGGCCCTCTACAGGGAGCTAATGGATCACAGATGGGTTTCAATCAGCAGAGTTGGTTCAGGGACATTGTATTTCCTGATTTGTAGGTTACAAATAAATGTGTGAAAGAACCGGCAGAGCAGCAAGTGTGTCCCCTCTGCCTGTGCAAGCATAGGTCTGTGTGTGTATCACAAGGTCACTGGATCAATGGCGGTGAATACACAGCAGGGCATCACCCTTCTGTGGTCTCCTGCTAAACACATAAACTTTTATCCTTTTTTGTCTGGCGAGTTCAGGGTCAGAGCTGTCAAGAGCTTAAATAAGCCCTCTTTTCCACTGTCCTTTTGGGATTTTAAAACAAGCTCAGTTGACAAGTAACAAGGCGAATGAAATGAGCGCAATATTCAGAAGAGGGCATTTCAGTGTTCATCATTTGGGTTGAGTTGTTAGTCAGAAGTAGTTTTTGTTGTAGAGATGGGAGTGCATCAGTCTGGCTGCAGCTTCCAATCCAGAAGATATAGTACGTTGCAGCTCACGTTAAATCAGCCCCTGAAAACACAAGCAAAACCTTATTAGTAAGGCACTGCCCACTGTGATTTTTTTTTTATAATGACACAAGCTTTACAACATATATTGATTTAAAGGTGCACTATGTAACTTTTTTGGGGTCTGCCACCTGCTAGTCTCCATGGAAATATTATTGCTTTGAATTTTCTATAGTATGGCGTTAAACATATCTATCATGTGTTTATTCTAGAGTTTTATGGCTAAAATACCTTGAAAAACATGCATTCAAACAGTAAGCAGGGTTGCCATACCATACTATGGAACATTCCAGGCAAAGCAAAAAACATTTACATCGAAAAAAGCAGCTGACAGCTACACCAGAAAAGTTAAATAGTGCACCTTTAAATTTCAAACATAAAAATATGTTAATTAATTATCTGAAAAATGAACAATGATGACTTTAATAGTTCCTTCTTACGCCTTAACTAAAAATACAATCTCATGTTCAACAAGTATTTCCACATATTAATATCCACACGGAGTAACACATCTCCTGTAATGACTCTCAGTTAGTAATCTGATTATAATGTCATTACCAGCACATTAGAAGTAATGGGTGTATGGTTATAAACAGCTCTCTGCCATTACAGCTGCCTATCCATCAGAGCACTGTTACTGTTAGTGCTGTCTGTCCATCAGCGGACTCCTCACATGGCGAAAGGAAAGACAAGGAAGTGATTGGGAAGCTCGTGAATATTCTACATTCACAGCTCATGTGGCGCCTGGTTACATTTCAAATTATGAAGGACACTGTACACAAAGCATTAGGGCGCAGTCATCCATCTGAGTGGGGCGGTCATTTACTGAGGAGTTACTTACAAACAAGGGTTCAGGTGAAATTCAAAATGCAAATGTACAGATGTGGATGGAAAAACAGCTTAATGAAATCAAAATGTATTTACAGCCTAAATGGTGCACAATGTACTTAATAGAATGCAAAAAACAACAACACTCGGAGCATGAATTAAACACCAATAGTGGTAGAATAGAAACTAGGTGTCAAAGGCCAGCCTGAATAAGTGTGTTTTTAAAGTAAATATAACCATATATAGCTTATCCTTGAGGCATTCTCCAGAAAGCAAACTACCACTGTATAGAAAATGTACTGGCTCCAACTACTGTTTTCTGCTTGACCACCGTCATATGTTTATCTGGTACAGTGTTCTGGAGTCACTTGGAGTTCAAAGTTTTCTGTCCAGTACTTTATCAGTATTGTCTCCAGGCGCCACAGTCAGACATAGCCTGGCAGAGCGATCACACACCTGGGACCTGACACGTACTCTCAGACAGTGTGTGTGTAATGCGAAATCCAAAAATAGGTCAGCACCTTAAAACTTCTCAAGGACAGGGATTCAACCGATACTGACACACATCACAAGAGACGAGAAGGATCTGTTGGATAGCCTACCGTTAAGGCACCTACAAATGTTTCCTTTGTTTAAAAAACATATTCTGCCAAATGCTCATAATTGTAGGGATAAGCTCCAGGTAACAAGAATAACTACAATTCAACAAATAAATTATTTCAAACTGATCAGAAAGCTTGTTGAGTATATACAATTCACTGCTTCAAGACAAACTGGGAAAAGTCTCATGGCTAGATTGTGGATTCTGAAAATATAGAGCAAAGGGAGGAAGGTGTTGGGGATAACTGCAAAGAAGTGATTTTTTTTTTTTTTTTTTTCAGTTTCACAGTACATTGTCCATAGTTTTCTAGGAGTCTGCACAATTTAAAATCACAATGCTGCATTTTAATGCTATGTGTTTAAGATATAGTGGCACTGAGTGTGGCAGATATATTGAAAAATGAATATCACCATTGTTTTGGAGATATGCAACATTAATATCAAGTATACCGTCTACAATTAAAAAAAAATAATAATAATAAAAATACCTTCATTTACAAGTACATTTTAGCACATTCCTGTTAAAATATTGTCTGGATATTGTTATTGTGATATTGCAACAAACTATTGACACACCCACCACTTTGTGGCATCAACTTCCAGGGAGGATACCTGGTCTCTAAATCTTTTACAGAAACACAGTATTTGTATCTTTCTGATCGTATCACTCCATTCAACATGGCATTTCCTTAAAGCTCGGAGTGGCCCTGAGATGAAGGGTGATCCCATCAGTCTTCATCAAAAGCTCTTTAAATGGACAACAGAGGCATCCGCACAACATGGATCTCATTTACATCCACACACACAAAAGGACACACATGAACACTGACCGATGTACTGTTTAAACCCTGGTCATCACTCACACAGCCACTGGTAAGGATAATGTTGACAGAACTCATCTGGGTAAATGAAAGTAAATAATCACTCTACCTGACTATGGAATTTCTTTTTCTCTGTACAGACTGTACTCCATCCAACCAATACTCAATAAACTATAGATACAATAAAATACAATTCAATTTAATTTTATATTCTATCCCCTTTATTTTATAAGGGGAATCGACAGTGAGCGAAATAGAAAACTGCGTCCACATATTATCTGTGCTATTTGATTTGTTGGATGATATGTTACTGAATGCATTACATTTTCTGGGAAGGTCAGTAATGGGTCAAAGGAGGAAATATAAGTTTCTGATGGGGCGCGTTATCATTGTGAGGTGTAAGGATATTTTGGTTCTAAAATGGACAGACTGCCACATCAGACCAGTTCTGATCATAATCTGATTTCTGGAGTGATCAGATTACTTAAATGTCAATCAGATATCTTTCCTCACACATGTATGGGTTTTGACAAAAAAAAAAAAAAATGCGAAAATGAAAGAAAACATTTTAAATATGGAAATTGTTATTTTAAAATATATTGTACTTCTAAATACAACAGTTACTCTAAAAATCCATTGATTAACTGATATGAGTCACCAGGGTTAGTTGTTGTTTTGATGATCAGATGCTTTGTACATGTAAATGGAAAGTCATATCTAATTATTGGGTTATGGGATTATTCTAGTTATTGGATTTTTACTGATCGTGTAGTGAGTCTATATTTTGACTTATAGTATGTACTCAATATGTTTCTATACCCAAGTCTCTTCTACATCTCAAATCGAAAAGAAGGCTGAATCTAGTATTATGCTAATATGCCTATTCCCGAGTATGATGCATGACGTGCTTACCAACAGAATAAGGCATTATAAAATGTTTTCAGATCTATTATTTTTCCCCCTTTGCCCACCAAAACCAGGTCACACAGCGTTTGTGCAGACAGCTTAGATTTGTCATTATTTATTGCCTGACTAAGGCCACTCTCTAAAAGTAATTAGACTGCTGAAACCAAAAGGGAGAAAATCGAGGGGGAATGGAGGTAAAGGTCCTCAGTCTGAGACACAGCCTGCGTAGAATTGAATTAACCCCTTACAATTCGCTGCTTATAAAGATAAACTGAAGCTTGGGAAAAGGCAACATAGAAACTCGCAGGCTCAGGTGGACGAGTGCTTCGATGCTAATGTGGTTTAAACAGAGATTATGCCGCCAGTGCAGTGCATATGTCTATTGGCTGTAAAGGAGTGGACAGCCTGAGTGAGGATATAGTGATGCCCATCATTAAGCCTTATTGATATTCAAGTGTTGACACTTCCTCCATTCAAAGCTGTGAACAGACAAATAAAGTTTATGAAGTACAACATTAGCCTCGTCTTGATAGGGCCGGTACGGTGCGGACCCTGAGTGTTTCCACTACATAAAACCGTACCATACCGCCCCCTTTTAGGGATCCAATACAGACCGCTGGAGATACTACCTTCCAAGTGGGTCTGGTGCTGTTAGGACCCGGAACCGGCTCACGGGGGGCGGGGCTAGACACGCCTCCATGCAGTCATTGGAGGACAAGCAGCACGCAAGTAGCGGCGCACGCGCGGCAAAACAAATAGTGTGAACCTCGAAAGGATGGACATTTCTTGGTTAAACGATCGTCAATAACATGACTCGGGATGTCTCATGGCAGGGACCGTCACATCCCACCATCTCGTACTGTGCGGCATAGACCAAACTCTCGGGCTGCTACGTGGCTCCAGTATCACCAGTGAAAGTGCCCTTCTACGGCGCTGTCTGTGTATTACTGCTTTGCAGGAACATTTTGTGCATTTGCTCGCGTCTTCGTCTTTGTCACTGCGGGCTTGATGACAGAAAGCAGCGTCTTCTGTTGCTGTTAATGCATGTTCATAAACAGAAGCATGACGCGCACAAACTCTTCGTCTCTGCTCATTGTTGTGCCGCTGTCGATCCGTGTTGATGCGCCTTTAGCACCTGTCTTTTTATAGCTTTTATGACGGCGCAAGCCTACGTTACGCCATTGTGCGTGTCTTGCTGGGTGTGTGTCTCCTTTGTCACGCCCAAAACGACCTGGGCCGATTGTAAAGGAAACGTTCCCCGCACCCATCCCCTTTAACTGGCCAACGCCGAAGCGGCCCTAAGCGAACCGTGCCAGTGGAAAAGACGCTAATGAGAGGAGGCCAAATATAGGCCCAGTATGCCAAGAGAAAATGTTGTGGCAACACTTTTACCTCTAATGAAGATTGATATAGAACATTCAGACAAGGAAACTATATATTACTTCATTTTATAATATAGCATATATTTTGTAATTGCAAATAATTCTTATTTTATTGCAGTAGTACTGAAATTTGGTATAAAATGACGGCCACTATCTGCCAGACTCAGAGTGATGCGTTGTATTTGTGAAACTCAAAAAGAGCTAATTGCAAATTGGCCTTTTGAAATGTTGGCTAACAGAAAGGTGTGAAATACGCATTAGAAGCCAGTGCATTTGGTATTCGGCAATTCCTCACCAATCTTTTGTCATCAACAAACATTCCTCACTGCTCCTCCTTCATCAATTTGATGTATGGATCTTACAGTCCACCTCTGCAAGAACTGTTTGCTTAGAGCTGGAAAGATGAAAAAGCGATGGAGAGAAAAATACAGTTTAACACCACCTGTGAATCTGCAGCATTGCACCTGAGCAGTTTCATCTGTGCAGCGGCCCACGATCTAGCTATCATTCTATCAGACGCTCACTTCAACACACAGGGTTTTCTCAGTCTGCAAATTTCAGGCTTTAGTGCCCCATCTGCTTCTTTTTTCAAGGGTTTAAAGATTTCTCTATATCCCTATGATATTTTTAATGTCTGGATTCATGGTTTCTACATTATTGTTTTCCATTGCAAGACAAAGCAAAATGTCCTACAGCCACATGAGGTCAGTATTGGGTTGAAGCACTTTTGCCTCAATTGTGCAAACTTTGTTATCAGAGCTGGCGATATTTGCATTTTATTTCTCATAAATATTTTACATTTCCTTACTTTCTTCCAAGTGTACCACACCTCTAACCCTAATAACTATTAAACACACACACACACAAAACAGCATGGCTATATTTTGTGCCATGACCATATAAACTGAAGAGACAGACTGACTACTCACGACTTCCCTTATTGCTATAAAGTGATGTAACAGGCAATTGAAAACCTCACATTGTGAGGTAATATCTTTGTAATATAACATCTGCACATAATGAATCAATGGGCTGTATTTTAGCACTATAAAAAGGCTCAAGCACAGGCTGAGTTTTATTACTTTCAGTCGTGACTTTGCGGTCTCTAAATTTCACTTCTTCTGTTTTTACGGCACCTTGGGGCTGACTCAGAGCCACACAGGCCGGAGACACATTTGTCGCTTCCAGACATCAGACCCATGATGTAGTTCTGTGGACAGGCTGAACAAGTAACCACCTTTTCCCTCTCGCCCCTTTTTACCCAAGCTTTAATTACCTCTGTCATATGTGGCCATCGCTCCCATCAGCCCCTCTGCACTGCAGTTTTGGATCTCCCTCTAAAGCCTGACCCATCCACCTGAATGAAACTGTCACTGCAATCATGTCCAGCTCCTCCTGCATCATTTATTCATGAGGCCTTAAGATCAGGGGTAAATGCCCACCACAAGAGCACCTTCAGAACATAACATGACATATATGAGCACCTCTTTAACATTTTATTTTGCAAATAATGGTCTTCAGGAGTAAACGCAACAGAGCCAAAATGACAGAGAACCTCAAATACTTAGATGATGAGACACATCTATAAATGTAATCAATCAAAAACTGGACGAGTTTCTCTGAGGACACTGAGCTAGGGCAGTCGATAAATTAATTTCATTGTTCATTCTAGAAAGTTCAAGACAGATTTGAAAAGAAGTTACAATTACACCCTAAATTCCCTTCTTCAGGTAAAAATGCCTAAATTCTCCAATTAAAAGCAACTGGAAATCTTAATAGTAATCTGCATTCACCAAAATAACATTGTCTCTTACTGGCCTCTTATGGCTAGCGTTTGCTTTTAGATAAAATAATAGAACCTTTATTTATCCCACAATGGAGAAATTCCAATGTTGCAACACACAGTTCAAGAGCAGCAGGAGAAAAGAGATGTAGCGATTAAA